>JAVTVY010015423.1:0-61874 GCA_036873755.1 Hanleya hanleyi
ATTGGAAGGGATAGTTCTCGACAAATTAGCTTCCGGTTTCCTAGACTGTTCAGTCAAAACCGGAAGCAGTGGCGTACTACTTCGGAATTGACTGGTCATCATCTCTCTCAATTCCTTCATTTCCTCACGTTGCTGTTCCATACCGCGCAGTATGGCAGCCAATGTGGGATCAGTCACTTGAGAGTGGACCGGAAGCAAGGCCTGACGAGGTGTGTTCACACTCAAGGACCCTCCAGCTGGACGTGAGCACGGCCACTGTAAAGGTCGGTGAACTGGCATACGAGGTCGTAAACCGGAAGCACGTATAGGAGGACGCATCATACGTAATACTCCCGGTCCCGTACCACGAACACCCCCGGAAGCAGATATCTGACCTAAGCCACGCAAGGGCGAAGGTAGACCAGCAACCGGATGCCGCATAATTTGAACTGGTCTGATTGAGGGTTCTTGATAACGCAACTCAGACACAGGCAAAAAATTTGACATATCATGGGTACCTGAATACATACCATACTGCCGTTGTTGCGGGAACCTTAATCTCTGGTGGCCCAGAAGGCTCGTAGACACAAACGTCTCGGCAAGGGAACGAGGAAGGCCACCAGAGTAACCGGAAGCAGGTTGGGGAAATTCAGACAAACCGGAAGCAACAGTTAAAGGCGTAACTGAGCGACCGGGAAGTCCAGGCCTCGACAGCGTCGAGGAAGGTATTTTCCTAACCCCGGACCCAAATGAAAACTTAACATTAGGCCCCTCACTGGTGCTGCCCAAGTTTTCGTAATCATAAGTCGACTCCGATCGAGAGATCGGAGTCCCCTGGCTTTCCCACGCTAAGCCTGGGTCCGTCACCGATTTCCCTTCATCGTCACATCCAGGCGTCCGCTCAATAGGAATCTCCACTTCCACAGTCGTCGTAGTACCAGATTCCATATCTTCGATTACTCCTTCCACTTGTACCAACCGGGTCGATCCCTTACCTGATTGACCCTTCGCCTGGCCTGAAATGGAAGCATCGTGAGCGGGGGGGGGGGGGCGTTTGTTTATCTTTATTTACGTCCAATAGGCTGACTAACGTAGACCCAGCTACAGAACTAACAAACCCCCTAGACTCCTCGCCTACACTAGTACGAGGAGACTGTGCTACATATGTCTCGTTGGCGAGATTGGTAGGCATAACAACACTATTTCCTTCGTTAGCTGCCAGAGAACCGGCCAGATACACCTGGAATATGCCGGGCGCCCACACAATACACTCTTCACATGCAGTGTCCCATGTACAGATTCTACCCTGGCGGCATGGCGGACACAATGAGTGAAGGTCATAACTAGGCTTGTCACCTCCACAAGACATGCATGACATTTGAGACATATTTTGAGCCATTTTTACGCTGATAACTTATAGAATACTTCCCAAAGCACTTCTTGCAGGAAATCAGACATCTGAGGTAATCCAACTGTGAGTAGTTTCGCTAGAAAAGGCACTTTTTCACGGAGTTGACAATGTTTACTTCCAGCCCTACGAAGCAGTAGAACAAGAAGGAAGTGGAATTGTGGGTAGCTATGCTATCAGGTGACTAGCAGGGGAGATAACTGTGTCATTTAAATTCTTACTGTGGTATTTCATGTAGACAAGAAATGCAAAGAGTGGAAGTGAGGTAAGTTTTCAGCGCAAATAACAATCAGAATGGACAAATTTAGATTGGTGACGACATCATGCACATGGGAACGAGGGTATCATTTAGGTGCCATTTTTGTCACTGTAGCAGACGACTCATTACACTGAAAACGAGCTGGCGAAGGGCATATAATTCCCACTTTTTTTAAAGCTACTTGACAGAGTCGTAGTGAATATAAACATCTCATTTGCGTAGTGGATACCTCAGCCGTCAGGAGAACTTGGTGTATATTGTCGAAAATCAGATAACATTTGGATGTTGTTGTTCTTGTGGAAATGACAGGTCAGTTATGCAATTTTTTTCCGAACGTTCTATGTTTTGGCATGAAAATGTTCCTGAGATAGATACATTTATTTTGATATATGATATATGAATAGCTTTTTGTGTTTAGAGTGGTATCACAGCAAGGCATCAAACGTAGGGCTATGCACAGCAATCCTGTAAGACATTATAGTACAGAGCACCCATAGAGCCTACAGAATGTACCAGGCTCTTCAGTAATATAAAGGCATGAAGAATAGAACCGTACATGAAAGTTTCACATACATTATAGAGTATTGCCCAGTCTTGTCTACGTTGATATTTAAACATTTTCTGTACCTGATAAACAGAGTCTGCGAATTCACACTGTGGTGGGATAATACATTCAGGACAACACTCTCCATCTTTATGTACCAATACTTCATTCTGTAGATGGAAAATACAAATGAGAATTTTGAAGGAGTATGTCATCAAATTAGTAACATATGCACACAGAAATCCAAACAGAAATAACAAATATGTGGTTGATTTCACCCTTTTTGAAGAATATATTTAATCGCCAGATTGAGAATGGCAACAAGAGGGATGTTCCAAGATTGGTATATTAGCCTTAGAGGTGTGGACAATGACACTCGTTTTGCACTTCTTACATCTGAAGATTCTAATATGGGACATCCCTCGTGCAGTTGAATGACATTCCCATAGAAATAACAGTATTTTACAAACATTGTGAGCTTGCAAGGATGAAAATTATGTGCTATAATGTAGTACATCGATCTTCAATCTACGGTTGTGACAATCATGCGCTGCATAAAGCATACTGTTGCAGCAGGGTTTTTGGTGCATATTACACAGAGATAAATCATTCCACCCTTGAAGACCACAAATGAGGTATGATAGCAATCCATTTTCAGTCTAGTGTCTATCTAACAGACTGCATCGATCCCTGCATGTTTCGATCTCATGACCTCATTGAAGCTAGGTTAATATGCATGCTAACCATTCGGTCACAGAGACCGGAGTGTGTATTAAAACTAAATTCATACTTTGAGCATGTCCTTATTAGACCTACAAGAACTAGGAGTCATTGGTTGGTGTTTGATAGTTGGGGATTGCACACATGCTTTGTCAGGAATTGTCTCCCCTCCATAACACTCTTCAGTGCTGAAGGTAGAGTTATGTTGCAGTAAAGACCATGTGCAACAAGTCATACTGAAACAGTATCCATTTTCTGAGCTCTGTTTCCTTTCATACCTGCACAAATATCTTACCTACCTTGCTACATTGGATGTGATCACATTGTGCCGTATGACAGCTGACACGCCCCTCGTAACATGCACAAAAATCACAGCTGGAGATGTTCCACAGGTCGCCACTGTACCGTACAGGCTGTTCTCCATTACATGATGCTACAAGAACAAAATAGAACACAAAATTTATCAACTATTTAACTGGAAAAACCCAGCAATGGCTGTGATAGGCTGTGTCTTCTCCAAGACCAACCAATGACTCTGTATTACATGTACCTGTTCTCTGATTAAAACAGTAGCTTGGATTGGATTTTCATCATCCAAGATAGACAACTTTGGAGGCAATGCTACGCACATCCGTTTCAAAATGAGATCAATGCTGCATCACCATGGCATTAATGGAAACGGATGTAGTTCAAGGATATCATGAGGAACTTTGCAATGCGACAGCATGGAGATGACGTTTGTTATGATGCCGAAAACCAGACGGTTAGGAACATTACATTTGTTTTCAAAACAAGGTCAAAGCTTCTATGCATGAAGGGCTGACATACAGAAATGGTAAATACAGGCTGCATGGCTGATTCCTGTCTCTGTTGACACACCAATCAGAGATTCTACTGTGGTAGCTTGACACGTGACACATTTGTAGGTTTTCTCATTCTTATTTAATAGTATGGTGCACTATATTTACATCCATGAATGAACCACAGATCTGATGAGGAAGGTACATGTACTTTGTTGGTACATTTATACCTAAAATCAAATAAAACCAGTACCGTTGCTGTTTCCTTGAAAGAATATTAGTAATTGCAGGGGTGTGAAAACGAAGATGGCCACCAGCAGTCATCTTGGATTGTCAGTAGTTGGATCTTTTCACAATTTCTTGTCTGACCAATAAATTGAGACCTATTGAACCACTCGACTTCAAACTTGGAGAGTGTCTTGACATCGGCGGGAGGATGGTTGAGATTGCTTTTCTGAGTAATCCAAGATGGCCGGCGGCAGCAATTGGATCTTTTCCAGACAATAACTTGAGAATGATTGAACTGATCGACTTCAAGCTTGGAGAGTGGAATTGTCATCAGTCAAAGGATGGATGCGTAATCCACTGTCAGTCATCTTAGACCTTTTCGGGGAATAACTCAAGAATGATTGAACTGATTGACTTCGAACGGGTGCCCCAATTAGTCACCTCTTACAACAAGCGCTCTGAGGGGCTGAGGCCTATTCTTCTCATGACCTAGAATATGCACGACACCCCAGGTCAATCCAGGTGAGCCTCACAGGGCTGTATCTTTTGGAGGATATTTTAGTATTTTATTATGAGTCAGCACAGTGCTGGTACTTCTGTGATATCTACCAAACAAGAACAGACATGGTCTATTTGATACATGTTTTGGAGGGTTTATTGCTACAGGAACTCCACAGAAACATAACAATCTGTGGGCTGAACTGTAAACAGCATGGACCTGGTCAGCTGAGTATCAAAAGGCTGGCACATCAAACAAGCTGGCCTATCTGAGATCAACTGTAGCCCCTGTCTGGTCAGACAAACTGAACTTTTGTGATGAGAGATCACATGCTGGGGTAATAACATCACAGGCAGCTATTCTTCAGTTGCTTTGACATTGTAAATTCCAGAATTCAACTCCAGTTGTATCACCACAAAAACTTAATGTTGACAAAATCATGCAGCGTCATTATCCACCAACTTGAGTGAACCATCAAAATACAAACTTAGGCCAGAAATTATATAAGGGCATACAATTTTGGTGTTTCAATTAGGAAATAGCATGTAATGGTGGTGAGGAAAAGGCTGGCATACTGACAACCAGTCAGAACGACAAACCCACATGTTGATGTTCTGATTGCATTCTTCTCAAAGACATCAAGAGTGATTCATGTGATGTTCTGTATCTCTGCCAATCTAGGTTAACTGAGATGGCAGATCAGGGGAATACCATCTAAACATGAAGCTGTAAAAAATTTGTGCGAAATGTTCGCAGATATTCTACGAGATCCCATAATAAGCCAATCACAACAATTTCTGCCTTTTTAGTTGACAATGATTGACGTTTAGTTCACGGACATTAATACCTTCACACGGCACGATCTTTTGATATTTTTTACAACGTAACAAAGCCAGATTTTTCTGCAGTAGTGAAGCCTTTGATGTTTACATTTACGACGCAGTCTGGAAATGATGCCATATTTGGATACTATTTCCCGATAATGTTTACTATATTGGTCCTAGTGGCAGTGCTACATGTACAGTGTGTAATTACTGTGCCAGTGGGTGTGATTTTGAAATTGTTTCTCCAAACTAGCCACCTGATTGGCTAACAAATGTAGTTTGAAATTCACAGGGGATATATATATAGCGCTCAAGTCAGATATAATACTCCGTATGATATCATATCCAAGTGGACTGACCACTAGTACCAGCAAGAATATTCACTTGAAATGAATTAGTGACAAATATCGAAGAACAATGATGTAATAGCTCTGCCAACACATCTGATGGAGTTGTGAGTGAGTGAATAGAATTCAACCTCACTTTCAACAATATTTCAGCTATATCACGACGAACCAACAAAGCAGCCCAGTTGTGTTCCTGCTACTTCAAAGAAGAAATCTTTGAAACAGCATGGAACCAGACACCCTAGCTCCATCCACCCTATGAAACACTGAGGACAGCACACAAAACACAGACAGGATGCTTACATGGTGCAATAAAGACAAGTGATATTACAGTGCTAGACATCACATTATCAAATTCCTGTTGCTTCTCAGCAAAATGCATTGAAGCAACAGGAACCTGAACCCACCCAACCACCCGCTGATGGAGTTGTGTCCATGTCAGAAGTAAGAAACCGCTGAGAGTAAATTGGAGTAAAGAAGATTTTACCATCTGATTACCGATAACAATAGTCCATGAATGCAATTTCTCGAAATGCTTTTAATATTGTAAGATTCAAAAAGAAAGTTGGAAAGAATCTTCAAGATCAGAAATTCACACAAATATTACAACTCAATAGCCAAACACACTGCAATCAACCAAGATGATTATGCACCTACATGTGCCTCCAAGACTTTCAAGTGCAGACCTTGATTGCATGCCCATAAGGAAAGTCAGATCATCTGGCCCCATAAAAGAGCTATTGCTAATGTGCCATATCAGCAGACTTGCACAGCCTAGCACATGGGTACACTAAATCAATTAAGTCTGATACACAGTTTTAATTGGTGTTCCACATACATACATGACATATGTCTTTGTAGATATACTTGTTACTAGAACATGTACTCTAATATCTCTCCAGTGGTATTTTACGGTGTTCTGGATTCCGGAGGCTGGCTTTTCACACCATATCAGCCCTTTTCTATCAAAATACTGTCGCAGTTGATCAAATCTTTGAGCTACAAACATGTGTGTACATGGTTTAATGGAAACATGTGAGTTTGCAGATCTAGAGGATATCTCTGTATGATAAGTTGTAGGAGAGCCTTGAAAATTAGATAGTTGCTAGTATGAAAAAAATTATCTTGTTAGTGAGTAATCTAACTGATGAGCATTAGATGCCCATCTTTTTTTTCTTTTATGTTCCCCTTAGTTCACCCCATAATTACATGACCTTTCAACCAAAACTGCAGTTGTACCAGTGGGACAAACAAATATATCAACAGACACTTGCAAAAATTATAGTAAGATATTGAATTTAGTTATGCTATCTGGCAATAGCGAAGTCTCTTAACTGTGAATGTACGAGTAATTTGCCCTTGTCCGCTAGTGGGCACTTGAGTCAGGGGGGACAAAATGTGGACTGGGCAAGATGAAAAGAGATGGGTAGTCATCTAAACAGTGCAATATATTGACAATTCCAATAACTTCAAAATTGGGTTCGGTGGCATGACAGACCACACTTGTCAATGTAATATTTTGTATTTGGCCATATCCACGTTCAAGGTGACATTTTCTATTGTAATGTCAGTGACATCATTAGTATAATGCGTAATGTCCTTTGTTGACGTCATGATGCTGTCGCCATATCTGATTGTTGTATGACGTCACAATACAATGTTGCTACAAGAAAGATACATGGATTTTGTCCTCCCCGATTCAAGCGTCCTCTGGCGGACAGGGGCAAATACTCTTATCATGACAGAATGGAAACTTCCGTATTGCACATACATACAATATGGTACATGTAAACACTCTAATAATTCAATCCCAGGAAGTGCAAATTATCACACCAGATATTGATTGGTGTTTTTACATATAGGTTGCCATGGAATACAACAAACCTTTCTTTGGAATGCACTCTCCACAACATCTCCCAGGCCGCACTATTTTTCTTTCGTTCTGAAGAAACGAAAATATGAGACAAAACATGTTCCAATAATTACCAAATGTGCTAACTATTCGAAAATGACTGGAGAGAGTTATTAAGTATTTGGTGTGAAAATGTGAACTACATGTAATACTAGATATTTCATGACATTTTTATTTTTTCCACATTGTTTGCCATGAGAGCCTAGCTAGGTTATACATGTAGATGCCACGTGAAAGCTCACTCATTAATAGTTCGCTGTGCACTCTGGAGAATAATGATCAGGAAACTAGATAATGGTCTATTGGCTCAAACTTACCTGGTCACATGATAGGGGTTCACATTGCTTCTTCGTGCAGACAACTTTCCCACCCAAACACACACACACTGTACATGGATCACTCTCCCACTGGGCTCCATCCTAAAAGTACAATCAGTATTAAGCCCGGCACACACGAGAGATGTCAGCTTAGCTGTCGGCCTCAATTGCTGGTCAGCTCAGGGGCTAGCTCCCGTGTGGTTCCAGCGCACACGGTGAGCAAAAGTTTCACGAAATTGATTTCAGTCTCCTCATCACGTCTTCATCAAGACCATTTTGAACAGTCGTGCATATGAATCGCGTGAAAATAACATGCGATTCATTGGCCGGTCCAATAAAACTGCTGAGCTGTTGGCTTGCATTCGCCGCACATGCTGAGGATTTGGCCTCGCGAGGCGAAATTATCAAACAAGTTTGATATCTTTTTCCCGGTCTCGCGAGGCCAAAAACTCAGCAAAAACTGCCCGCACACGACAGCTAGCCCCTGAGCTGACAGGCAATTGAGGCCGTCAGCTCAGCTGATAGCTCTCGTGTGCGCCGGGCTTTATAATCCTCTAAACTGTAGAACATGAAAGAAGTTTTAAACTGAAAGAGATGTACTCCATGAAGTAATACATGTATATAGAAAACCACTTTTTCACCAAAAAAAATGAACAGCCTTCTCTTTGGGTGAAATAACATTTTTCATCTAAAATGAAAGTAAGAAAAACAATTTTGAACTAAGTCGAATTCACTTCATAATCATTGTAGAAATGAACACTTTTTCGCTGTATGGAGTGAAACAAAAGATAACTCAAATGCACATGTTTGGTTGTCAATAATGTCAGCAAACAGAAGTAGGCCAGTTATACATGTACATGGAAAATGAATGGATTTTATTTTATTTACCTCTCTTTATACAGATTACATTCAACATTACAACCAAACCAATTTACTCTCAGCAATTTGTGCATTTTCATATATTCAAATAAAGTTTCTGGGCAAGGGAGGAGTTTCATGTTGCCATTCTCCCAATGTCAGAGTGTGTAACCTCCTAAACTCTTGGCGTAACAACCTCTGACTGCACTGGGTCAAAAATGCGGCACGCATGCGCATTCAGACTTTATCGACTTTGATCAACACAGGAAGCATGTACATGTATCTGCACACCAGACAGATGGAAAACACACCCAGTATGTTTTACAGCAGAATGAATAAATCAGATGCTCAACTATTTGACAAGAGCACAGCGGGTTTTTTTTTTTAGCTGCGACATCCTAAGCCCACTCTGTTCCATTTAAAAACGGATGATGCTGATTGGCCGAGAGCCAAAAGCTGAACGCCACAGTTTTAGCCACAGCGCAATCCGTCAATCTGGCAGTAGGAGGTGTACAATTTGATGTCATGAGAATGCATGTTACCTGAGCAATATAAATCATGGCTGGTTGTTTAACTCATTCAGTACCGAGCTTCATTTCTGGCCTCAGTATCAGTAGCTCCACAGCTGAGTCTCAATGCGTGCAGTGCACGAACATCCATCACAGAAACTGTCGACCAAAAGTTCATTTCAAAAATATTTTGTTTATGAAAGTGAATAAAATTTGAAACTTTATATCTCCATGAAATACACATCAGAAATTGTGTTTGTGTTTATATTTTTATAATTATACATGAAATTATGCATGCAAATTTCATGAAAACATGTTTTTATCTGTTTGAAAAAAATGCTTCAACAAAAATAACATCGAAATTGTCATGGTCTGGTTTCAGATGTACGTAATCTCTGGCTGGTAAAATTTATAGCTGATTGTAGTATACATTCCCTGGATAAAGATGATAATTTCCATAATTTATTTCATCCACATATTACTTATAAATTAAAGTTTTGATCTGTTAAAAATTTTCGTTGATAGTGATGATATTACGCGCAAAATAATGAAGTAGAAGTTTTTTCTCGTCTGATTCAATCGCGTTCATGCTCCGTTTCCCTGAACCGATTTCAATGAATGACGTACCATTGTAAAGCCCATTCATTCAGCTTTCTCCTCGTAGTACAATCACCATCGGATGGCGAGTGAAACGAAACATTTGATTGGATTGAAAAAGGATGTTCAGAAACGATCTTTCTGATAAGCCCGCGGCTTTGGGCAAGTGGATTGGATAAGAGCGTTCACGTGACGAAGGCGAGCCAATCGGGTTGCGTCATTCACCGCGGGTTTCGTTTGGAGAAATCAAAACAGAAAAGATGGAGCGAAATTCTGACAAGTTGGTGTCGGACAATAGCAGAATATTTGGGAAATAAATTTACCAAACGTATACGATCGTAGGAATTCTCAACAATGGATATATACCTGTACCTTGACAGAAAATTTGACAGAAAATATCTCGTGAGTTCGTCAGATTTCTCAAGGAATCGGATGCCACTTCAAGGTATTTGAACATTTGCAAATGTCGGCCAAAACTGCGCGATTTTCTCACAGATCTCTTCTCGGAATATAGTTTTATTTTGTTATATTTTTCATTCAATACGAAAATGCTTTATATATAATCGGATAGATAGCGATCTTATCTTTCGATATATGTATGGTTTACGTGATATTTCTTCCTGAATAGACCAGGAAAATAAGAATTCCAACAGCAGTGTATACGGCCGACTTCATTTTGGAAATTTTCGTGATTTTATTTTTTATCTGCGTTTTCAAACAACGATCTTGAAATAATTTTTCTGTTAGTCAAATCCAAATTTCGGAAATTGTTACGTGAGAAAATAAGCTTCGTAAACATATAGGCCTTTAATTACATTTGACAATGCTTAGATATGAAAATTCTATTTTCCCACGACAGTTATGTTTTGCGCCATATGGCATCTATGGGGTTGAGGAGGCCCAGATCTGTGACGCCAAATGGCGCTTACGGTACCGAATGAGTTAAAACTATCTGTGGATTTCGCCGATTACTAAAAAGTGAAAATGGCATTACAGGACCGATTTGACCCTCTGAGGACCAAGAATATTTAGCAGATGTCCAATGTTCTATTACCCCACCTTGTAAGTGATTCCCTGGTCTTCACACTGGGCCCCAGTACATAGTGGACAACATCCCCCGGCTCCTCTCTCTGGTTGCATGCCCTGGAAACAATCAAACACATTTTGAGTACATGTCTAATTCCGGGTTGTCCACCATCCACTCAAACATTCAAAAATTCATGGGATGAAAGTTGCTAAAAGAGAAGAAAACACTTGCAAAAGGCATACTGCAAATGAGAGATCTTGTATCTTCTCAGTATTCAAAACTATAGACTTTTTTTTTTTTTTTTTTCTTGCGATTTGTTCTAGCTGATAAATCGATATCGGAACATCACAAATAGGAGGTTTTGAACAGATTCATAAATGCTGCCATGGATTAATTTTATCCCAAAGTTTTAGAGGTGGGCCTATGCATGAAAGCCCCAGGGCTTTCACTCGTCTCTGCCATGTGTAAATGTGTATCAACAAGCGACCAGTTTCCAGGTTTATATAGTTTGACAATGATTGTGTGCCGATTGTTGTATAAATTATACTCTGTCATTCTGCCACAATGGGTGGGGTTTCTCTGTTCCAAAAGAAACTTGCCAAAGGATGGGACATTTCACCAGCTTCCAATGGCCAACCTGGCTTTATTATTACCTCCACACTAGAAAGTGCATTTGTTTACATATATTTATTTGTTAAATATTTATTTACATATTTGGATACTGGGGAGATACATGTACATCTTTCATTTGCAGTAAGCTTTTCCCAAGTGTTTTCTTCTCCTTCAATCAGCATACCCATCCTCACCCCGCTCCATTCAAAATTGGAGAGAGAGAGAGATAGTTAAACCTTAATACTCTCTCTCTGTCTCCCTCCCCAATTTTGAATTCTTTCCACCATGCCTGATCTGTGAAGTAATATGGACAAAAACAACACAGATTTTTCAGCTATCCAAGAAAAAGCAGAAAAAGAATTTGCATAAAAAAATATTACATGTACATAGCTCTATGGTATTGAAAAATGTCATTGCAGTGACCATTTACTAAATAAAGCCATCACTGTACTAGGGTCAAAGCTTTCACAATATATAGTGTTATGGGGTGGGGAAATGTTTAGATATAAAGATGAAGAATGATGGAATAAAGTGTGATAAATGGAGTTGCATCCCTTGAAGCAGAGGTCAATCAATGTATTTACATTCTCCTTTTCTATCTGCCAGACTTGCAACAAGTAGTGCAAGAAGAAACTGTTTACTGATGGACGGACGGTCGGACGGACAGTTCGGTGTATTTAAGTGTCCTACAACAAACATGTACAGGGAGATGCACTTACATTACAAATGTATTTTAATTGGTACATGTATAAAACCTGGAAGAAAGAAGGCTGCCTGTGAGAGAAAATATGTACCAACAGTAGACAGGTACTTGCACTGAACGGGGCATAGAGATTTGGTCATTACAGAGCCAAACAAACACTTCATTCATGCCGGAAGGAAGCATGTGTTTGAAAGACAGACACCATCCAAACCCACCTGTCAATTATCAGAGACTGGAGCACATACATGTATACTACTACCATACCATAATTACAGCTCTCCTCACCCAATTAGCCGCCATCGCAAGTCTTACATGTACACCAAAAAACATCCTTGTCCCATCCTAAAGTATTTCTGGAACGAGCTTCGGGATGGAACGCATGTTAGCTTGCGCACAATTTATGTGAACATGTGGTAAGAATCTGAACTTCAAATACCTGTGTTTTACCTGCATGTATGAGAATTATTCGGAAATGGATTCCAACTGAAGTGCAAAAAGGAATTGACATTCAGAACGATCTAAATTAATTTAAATTTTTGGACCAGTTCTTCTCGAATGATATAGTGACTGTAATTTATCTTCAAAACTGTTTTTTAGCGATATATGATGGCTCATCTTGGCCAGTCCATGGACTGTTAATAAGGATTTAGATGGAACATACTGATGAATAAGTTTGCTGTAAAATTCAAACCAGGCTTATTTGAAGTCTAATATTTCAGCATGTGTTGCAAAATGTAGTTTGCGAATACATGTATATACATGTACTGTAATTTCAGAATTTTATCATTTATATATTTTATCACTTGTATATCAAAAGATATCAACAAAACAAATCAGTCCCATTTACTCTTGGGTTGAAACATCAATGGCAAATCTGGACAGGGGGATCACCAGTTCTGTTTCCCTTACAATGTATGTAGAAATTTGCTCATTTCTCAGAAAGCTATGCCTCCAAGGCTCTAAATCTTTCTCAGCAAGTTCTCTTTTATATGGGCAAATTGCTCTGCTAGAATCATCAAGGGTAATATTGGTAAATTATGGGGATCATGGCCACTTTATCTCTGTCCTGATCCAGTTTAGACTAACAGTAACATCTGTAAGCAGGTCATCCAAGCATGGTATGAAACTCCCATAAAATTCCAGTTCCTGAACCAATGGCCTCCTTGTTCAATGTTGTAGGAATGAGGGATATAAAGCCTGCACTGTCAAGATTAAAATCTAAACTTCACCCCAAGTATATCAGTATTTTGAAAGCTCCATTTGTCATGGTAAATTTGAAATATTACCACTTGAAAGTTCAGAGCTATGTCAAGCATGAGACCAGCTGTTGACTGTTGGTTACAACTCACAGCAATAAATTGTTCCTGGATTATTGGGAGAGCTGGTCCTCTCCTGCATATTACCATGTTAAATGTACTACACAACCCTTAAGATGTTTTATACAACCTAAACATTACCAAACAGTGGATAATTTTGTGTTCTCCGTTGGTATATTATCCACTGCATATTCCTGGCATTCCAAGACATTTATAGTATGCCCCTGCATGTCCTGCTGAATGTGGCTGGTTATTATCCTAGGGTCAGAGTACACGGAGTAACGCACTTTGTGGTGACTGGACAGAGTGAGGGTAGTCAAGAGGGTAAGGTGTAAAAGCCAGACAGTTTTAATCCAAGCGATACACATCTTCCAGGTACATGTACCTCGTCTATTGGTTTGAGACAATATACTACAGCTGAAGGCATGCAGCATTCGAATACAGTTTGCAAGGGTAGACGGTACTGGTACGCACCTGAACATAGGCTAGATTCAGGGCGATGTCTCACAAACCGCCAAGGCTCATGTCCAACAAACCCTGTGGTCCACAATGATTGTGTAGTATTTAGTGGCTTACCTGTGGACAGGCAAGAGGTGGACACTGTATGGGATAACATGTGGCCTGTCCGTCTCTACAAACACACTTTGTACAGGGCAGAGGTTCCCACTCCGCGCCATCTTGGTGACGCTCCTGTCGCCACGAACAAGATCCTTAAATGAGAAACAAGACAGGTCAAGAATAAATTCATTGATCATTCGGTATGGTACTTACATGTGGTAGGATGCACGCACTAGTTAGTTTAGGGGTTGGTATCTCCACATGCTTCATTTTACACCTTGACAAAATTTGGTTCAATTTCATGGCACTTTGCCATAGATTCGGAATTCATGGCACTTTGCCATACATGAAGTTTGGTTCAATTTCATGACACTTCCATAAATTGATTAAAGTTTGGTTCAATTTCCACGACACCTTGCCATAGTTTGATTCCAATTTCCATGACACCTTGCCATAGTTTGGTTCAATTTCCATGACACCTTGCCATAGTTTGGTTCAATTTCCATGACACCTTGCCATAGTTTGGCCCAATTTCCATGACACCTTGCCATAATTTAGTTCAATTTTCATGATACATTGCCATAATTTGGTTCAATTTCCATGACACCTTGCCATAGTTTGGTCCAATTTCCATGACACCTTGCCATAATTTAGTTCAATTTTCATGATACATTGCCATAGTTTGGTTCAATTTCCATGACACCTTGCCATAGTTTGGTCCAATTTCCATGACACCTTGCCATAATTTAGTTCAATTTTCATGATACATTGCCATAGTTTGGTTCAATTTCCATGACACATTGCCGTAGTTTGGTCCAATTTCCATGACACCTTGCCATAATTTAGTTCAATTTTCATGATACATTGCCATAGTTTGGTTCAATTTCCAGGACACCTTGCCATAGTTTGGTTCAATTTCCATGACACCTTGCCATAGTTTGGAGCAATTTTGCGAAACCTCCTTGCAATAGTTTGATTCTATATCATGACAGCTTGCCATAGTTTTGTTCAGTTTCATGAAACCCTGCTCCAGTCAGGTTCAATTTCACGACACCAGACTATGAAGAGACAGTCATTGGTCATGAATAATTGAGAGTTCAATATTGAGATACAGTGAAACCTGTGTATACTGACCATGTATACATTATAGATTATAGTGTCGGTTTTGATAGGGTTCTGGTAAAAATTATCAAGGTTCAAAATACTTTAAATTTCAGTATAGCGACCATGGATAATTCTGGTATTTAGAGGTTAGTCAGTTTACCCAGGTGTCGGTATTCACAGAGTCCACTTTACATGTACTTTCTTTTACAGGATACTATTACTATTAGCCTCAAAATCTAGGCAGGCAGGTGTTACATGTACATCATGGAGGACTACTTTCATTTTGTTGGGTCATTATGACAGAACACTGATCTTTGACCTATTGACCCTAAAATAAGTTGGCCTCTTCACAGTCACATGAGCAATATATCTGTGAACATCCATGAAGATCAGTGGATCAAGCATAAATTTTGTTGTTTTTTTGGCTAATGTGACCTTGACCTTTGAAACGGACTGCAAAATCAATAGGCTTCATCCAGTTCACCTGGACAACACACCTGTGAGCTTTTGAAAGGATTGGTGAAGCATAAACAAGATTATCATCCAGACAATCTTAACCATAACGGAATAACAAGGCAAAAAGAAGATGTACCTTCGATTATTCAGTCAGTGGGGCATAAAAAACATACACAGCTACTACAAATTGGTGAAATCTGCATCATTAACAATTTATTCATGTAAAACACTGACACTTCTCTACTGGCTCATAGAAAATGATACAACACGTTCTTCAAATACGCAACTCCTCTTTATTGCATACCAGTATGTGTGGGTTCTAAAAATATACTAAACTCTATGCAATATGAGCCCCAACTATGCACAAGCAAATTTGGAACATCTGGAAAAACATTCTTCAAAACTTGTTTAACATTTTAGACTACATGTAGACATTTCAGACTTAGACTAGCTAGACTATAAATTCAACCAATTTAAATGGTTCCAAATAAACAATGTATACGTACTACTTTTCTGATTCGACAACAAAATTTAAGGTAAGACAAGAATATATAAATATCTCTTACGTGGGTCTAGAAAATATAGAATTCCAACTTCGCACAGAACCATCTGTTAGGCACAATGAACTGTTATGATTAGTTAGGGAAAAAACACATATATCCCTTGTCACAGTCGCCAAGGTAACGAATAAACAAAGACATAAGCTTCTGTAAATACCCATGATCCTTATCTCCACTTTTGCTTAGTAAACAACTTTGTAACAATTAGCTAATAAATACTAACTTTGGCTGCCATCACATCGATTCATCATGGTGAGACTGACTCGCAATTCATCAAGTTTGAAACAGATAAACTCGGGTGTACAGCAGATTCAGCATATATGTAATTTTAAACTGCTTGGGCATCATGATAACGTGTTTCACATCAGTATCTATCAAGGTATATCTTTCACTTACAAAGCCCTTGATTGATCAATTCAAATTTTCAAAAAGAAATCGGATATTTTCATTGGCTAATTGGAAGAACCGGTCTTGCATCATGTACATGTACTTTCTGAAGAGGTTCTTTTACGGGGTTCATGATTTCCTACATGACTCACAAGGACAAATTCTCACTACATAGAATAGCAGAGTTCTGTAAGTTTAACAGTGCTACTGATATGCACAGTATGCTGTAACTGCTTGCAGAATATCGACAAAGAACTGATCAGCAGCAGTGCAGTTTGTGCCGAGGATGTTCGGAATGGTTAGACAAAAAATATGATTGGTACTGTTCAGTTACTTGATGATCGATACTGAGGTTAACTGATCAGTACTACTGAGAGGTGCTGTGCAGTGTCCCTTTGTTGTGGAACATTCACAAAACAATATACAATTATTGCATGTTATAGACTGGGACATCACGATTTGTCAGCTCGAGACAAGTGATGTACAACGAACTCGGTGATGTCCCACTCTATAACATGCAATAGTTGTTTTATTATACCGAATGCCCTATTTGAATAAAATGGGGACTTTATAATCATGTGAATGAGGATGGTACGGTGGAATAAGCATATCGTGTCCAACACTGCTCGACCATTGTTGATTTCAAAACGCCATGTCAAGATCGACCGTCCGATCTCGGCTTGTTTGTCGACTCAATCGAATAATTTGGAAGAGTAATGTTCTCGGTGATCTTACATACCTTTTCAAAAGATGCCAAATTTATTTCAGTCAATTACCAAATCACATTCACTAATTTCTATCACCAACGGGCTGACATATACTCATCATGTCGATGAAGATACACATCAATCTTCGTTCCGGCAGTATGTTGGTGCGCACTATGGGAGGCAACTCTTGGTCAGGCAGATATCGCTGTGGAACAATTTGTCATGTTCAACGCTCTGCCATGTAAAGCAAGATATTACTGCGTCATCACTGAACATCACGATTTGTGGAATGACATGTGACAGGCTGTCAACCAATGAAAGCATTACGAATTTACATGAGGTATAATAATGCTATATACTGAATAGTACTATTCAGTCAAAATTCCCCTCTGCAAAGTAAATTGAGGCAATGTAACTCTAACAGCCTTTCTCTAGCATTTCAGTACCGAAAAATTATGCCACTGACAGATAACTGAGTTTTGCTAGGGGGAAAACAATATTTTTTTAGACTTCATTAGGATACATCACAAAATTGCAGTTCTAAAAGGTTCCACAAAATAACCTGAGAATAGCTGCACTCATCTTGGCAGTGTTTTAGATGTTAAGTATGTGTGAAGAACATTGCTGTTGACAGATTAGCATAAACAATGGGAGAGAACTGAGCAGTGGGCCCAACAAGAGGCGACTCCTATCATCACTTCATGGCTAATGTCCACTAATGTGTTATGTCAGCTGATGGAAAAAAATAGTCCAGATCTGGTCTAAATTGAAGTAAAGACTTTATTTAGACAGAATCTGACAATAACTGTAAATATCACCTCTGGTAGATACTTACTGGGCTTAGTTTACTTTCAATAGACAAATATTATCATCTCTATAGTCATGGTTAATCTGACAAAGCCAAACCATGACAGAGAATGGGTCTGTCATAATGAAGGCCAGCCATGTTGTTACATGTACATGTATCATGAATCCATATCCTAATCATGACCTACATGATCTTTCTGAATAAGGGCCCTCAGCGGCCGAGTGGTCTAAGGCGCTTCACTGGTGACCGCTAGCCTCACACCGCTGAACCGGCACGGGTTCAAGCCCAGCTGGTCCATGTGTGGAAGTTTGTCAGTTACTTGCCAATGGGTGGTGGTTCTCTCCGCCTTCCTCCACCAACCGACTGTCACCATCTGAGTGAAACAACCTCGAGTGTGACCTTAAGCCAAATCTTTACCACCCCCTCTGAATAAAGTCATATTTGAGCGAATTAACGACTACGGGAAGTCTCTAAATGAGTATATCTCATTATCTCATCCCTGCTGGTTGGCTTAGTCCGTATCCAACTGTTTATTTTGATTTCTGCCCAGAATCTGCATAAACTGAGCTTGCGTGGAATATTATCAGATTTCACCAAGAAGGCAAACCAGTCTCCCTCGTCTTCCGTTTATTAGCTGTTATTTTATAACAGACTGTTCATTTATTAGTTGCACAGAGCATGTTTTAATGCAGGTGTGTACCGAGCATAATCTGCATATGAGGTCCAGGAAGAGGACAACTAGTAGCATTATTCTATTCCAGGCTAAAACATAGACAAAATCTTTCAAATTTACTATGCAATTATGGGATATCACTCGTATATGTAGAGAGTTTGCGTAGTCATTTGCCAAACAAAAATGTGATTGACCGTATCTGTTGTGCTGGTGTCGATGCTCTCTCATATATGCAGATACAAGCTTTGATAAAAATTGATGAAGATCACATGCACAATATTCTCTTTCAAACCTTAGTGCTCTCATACTATATTTTTATAACACCTTTTATGTAGTCCGCTGGAGATCTTAGACTTGGCTGCTATTTTCCATGCTTTTAGCTGTTTTTCCTAGTACTGGGTAGGTTATCTCACTTTCCTAGGTTAACAGATGGGGATCCTTTAATAGTGTTCTTCAAGCTGAGAATTTTGAACACAAACATCCATCTAATTTGATGAATTTTGATAGACATCATGATTATCTTCAAACAGAATATAAGAGAAAGTTAAATACTATTTATATGATGTTTTTCATGAATATGCTTAAAAATCAGGACTATTCCACATGTTTGAGTTGTCAAATAAAGCATAGGTCAATCCACTCAATAAAGTCCAGAGGTGATAAATGCACATCAGGCCTGGAAATAATTTTTCCATACCTGCCTGACAAAATGACAGGCACCAACCATTTGGTACCGGTCATTTTAAATGATGTACCTGTCATATATGTTAATCAGCAAAACTGAACTACAAAATGTAACAATAATTATAAATTGTGTTAAAAGTTAAAAACCAGCTTTAAATGATATCAATTCATCTTGAGAAATATTATACACTCTCCTTGTTGAACGTTCAAATGGTAGGCATATGGTGTTCTTAAATCATTGTTAAAGAAAAATAAAAAAAATACAAGATCAATCCACTTACGAATTATTTGCAAATCCGCAATTTTGATTGTTCACACTATTAACGTGCTGTTGTTGTTGTTGTTAGTCAACGATGTTTTAGTGAAGCAAACTGTGCTCTTTAACACTTTCTAAAACATTCTACCTAGTTGTCTAAGTGTTGAAATCAATTGATATGAGTTAATTTTGGGCTGCAACAACTTTTTTAGATTGAGAATCGTATTTTTCACAAATTGTGCATCAAAATGTATGACGTCATGCAGACTTGTGATCAAGAAAATGTCAAAGAAAACGCGGCCACATGTTCGTTCGTTTTTCAACATGTTCAACATAAACTGGCAAGTTTGAGAGAAAATAAATTAAAGTTAGTATTATTTTCTAAATTCAGCTGAGAGGTTTCTTCCAAGGATCTTAATTAGTGATCAAAATAAATTTCAGAGAAACTGGTGTCGGACAAAATGACTGACTCAAAAACAGTTGTGCCTGTCATCACACTATTTCGTGTCGGACAATGTCCGTGACCGGCCCCTTATTTCCAGGCTTGCACATGAATCTATGATTTGTTCTTTGTCTTTCCTCATATTACACAAATTTGAATGCAAAAGCATACATTATTCGAACAGTTAAACATTATTATTTACACCAGCCGTCTACATATCCTCTAATATGAACAGAACAGCTGACCAGCACAGTTACAAGCAGATGATAACAGCTGCTGACCATCAGTTGGACGTTCCTTCACATGTGTTGTTAAATGACCAACAATTAAGACTAAGCACTGAAAACACTTTGCAGGGTGTTAGTGATTTCCCTGGACACTGAAGACAGCCACATCAAGTGAGCTAGCCCTGCAAGCAGTGCTAAACTGCCCATGGTTGCAGCTTCTGATAACAGAACTGGTTTTGAGAGAAAGCAAATAACCTGCCATCAGTTTACAGCCAGTGTAAACTAAAACAATCTCAAGTGACAATCCACACTGGGATTCCTGGAGCAATTTTCACCTGTGTTGGATGCTGAACCTGTCGATTGAACAGTGATAACTACTGAACTGTCAACAGATACATCAGGGATTCATACAAGTCACTTTTTACCACTGGTAATCAGGGGTAAAATTCCTTCGAAAAAACTCAATTCAGAGCTTTGAATTTGACCAACTATATTTAGGTTTTGACAAAAACTCAATAGCCTATTATTTGTAAGGGATGAAACAATATAAAATCATTGAGAATGGTGGTAAATTTGAAGAAATACTCAACTTGAAGAAAATACCAAAAACTGAATCCACTTATTTGAGTAAAAAAATACTCAAATTTTCGACTTGTATGAATCCCTGTACATGTACAGCCAATATGATGAACCCAACTAAAATGTACCTTATAAAATATGTTCCATAAAATTACTTCATGTAATGAATAATCATAGGTATTCAGTTGACCTAGATATCGGAAAATAGTATTTTTCTTAATTTTTTTTTTTTAAATATGAGGTATGAATTTACAATGCCTGGCTGTAATTCTTCTTGAGATATTGTGTCCACAAGACAGACAGACAGACAGATGAACAGACAGACGACGCTGGCGACGACAATACCCTATCACGAAAAATTCTCTAAGGAAAGCACTCCTGCAGCTAATTGCTTTCTATTTCCAGCTTGTCTCAAAATTCTCGTATTAGAGAGGAGATGAAAAGCTGCAACCTTAATTTAAATAGCATTTATATAAAACATGTGGACTGAGAATGAGGTACATACATGTACATGTATATCTACCGATCATTGTACATTACCTGAACAAACAAGGTGCTTGTTATACTTCAAGCATCATGTCCCCACTCACATCCATCCATCCCTTCCGAAGTAAATTGGTTACAAAGTTGAAACTGGTTCCAATTTTATCCAAATTGGCACAATACCCATATGATGATTGTGTCACCCCCTTACAACTTTCTCATTAACCTCCCCCCACCCCCACCCCACCTACACACATATACACCAAGGGAGGGGTAATTAGAAGGTGGTTACCAGGTACCAGCAACAGGACACATTCACGATTAGATTAACCAGCTAAAGGTAGCCACCTTCTTGGTCTGGGCAATGTAGCAGTGTACTTTCAAAAGCAATAATAGTTTGACTTGTAATGAAATCCCTTGCCTCCCCCCCCAGCCTTCCCACACACTTCTCTAGTCACATGGCATCATTCCTAATATCATGTCAACACACTGACAAGGTCTGTAGGCAATGTTCCTCAAATTCAATTTAGGATGAATTCCATTTCCTTTTTGACTGTCCAAAATATCTGAATATTAGAAATACTTTCCATAATCAAATTACTCGAACTCTTCTTTCAATACACTCAGTAAGGCCTAAATTAAAAAGGTATTTTAAGAAATATTTTTTTGGAATTTTTTTGTTTCCCTAATCTGTCGATGAAAATCAAATGTTTACAGTTCGAAAAATCGTGGGAACAGTCTTGCTGATTTCCCGGACTGAGCGGCAATCGGGAGCCCTCAAAATTTTTAACATAGCGAAGAATTTTTTACGAAACGAGGGTTCCCGACACCACGCCGCATGGTGGAAAATGGCGGCCCACCGGTGTTTTTGTCAGGAAAAAGAACCGTAAATGGCCACTGTGCCGATTAAATGAGAATGAATTAAGATTCAACTAAGGTTGCCAATGGGGTGAACTCTTTAGCTTAAGCATGTTTGCTGTACGGTATAGTTATTGAGGATAAATATTTGTCTCTTTGCTGGTCGATGTACGACATCGCGGAAGGAGGCATGAAAATTTCCGAGACAATGGCAGTGTCCACTTGAAGTGATAACAGGTGATCTGTGACAACTTTTTTCGTGAATATATTATTTATCATCAGTTGTCGATTTCATACCGAGTTACGTCGAGAGAAGTCCTACCTATTGGATATAATCCCCAGAAATATGGAGGGAAGAGAGGTTCCTGTCTATGCAAAGAGTTCAAGACTGCAGCGTGGAGCCAACGGCATGTCAATCTGACAGGAGTTAAACAACAACAACATCAACGAAAAGTTACGCTTCTCAGTTGTTCTTGAGGCATCCTTGCCAGGATATTTTGGGATAAATTTCCACTGCATTATAGGGCATATCTATTTAGCAGTTAAACCAACATGCAGTACTCTTTTTTGTCATTAACTACGAGGAATACCTGATTCTTAAATTTTTACTTTTTGGAACTATTGTCTGCCTCGCATGGCGATGGGATGGGATTTTCGGCAATATATGTTCTCCTCAGAGAGGTGAAATTCCCCACAGTATCTATATGTAATTTGTGCATTTTTATTCTGACATTTGAAGGAAATCCGTTCAGAATTAAAGAAAATCTTCAATACCTCGCATGTTATTTTCAAAGCAGAATGACGTTGGGCTTGCAATGTTGTACCATTGTGACTAGGCGCTATGAAAATAACATGCAAGGTATTGGTAAATTTCAGAGTAAAAATGCGCAAATTACATATAGATACTGTGAAGAATTTCAATGCTTTGAGTGAGTGAGTGAATAGGGTTTAACGTCGCTTTCAACATTTTTTCAGCTATATCACGACGCGGAAGGGAAGGGAGGGGAGGGGGAAGGGAAGGGGAACCTACTTGTAACAGAGCAGATCTAATGCTGCCATTTTATAGTGCTGTCCCACTGAAATATCATGCTGTAGGCAGACATGACACCCCACTCAGTTCCATTTTTCAAGTCTTAGGTATGACCTGGCCTGGGATCGAACCCAGAACCTACCGCTTACGAGGCCGACGCTCTAACCATTAGACCACCGCAGTGCGGTCTTCAATGCTTTGAGATGAACTGGCTCCGATATTTAGCCAAAAATCCCATCCCATCGTAATGAATAGAATAGAATATATTTATTGCCAAATCAGGCGCCCACGTGGAGCATACAACTATTTATCCCTCCCCCCACATGATTAACATGATTATAGGACATTAACAAAAAATGAATTACATGGACTCCATTGCCACGGCATTGACCCAATGGGGGTGCAGTCTGCCGGAGATGGCTCCATTCCCATCTCCTACCAACAACCACACCCTCACCTGGGCCAAGGACCCACCCGCGTGAGCCTGTGAGACAGACTGTAAACTGACTGACCAATAAAAAAATAAAAAATAAAATAAAATAAATTTTCGACCGACCGACCCATTCTCACTGACCAGGGTCTGTTACCCCAAACAAACACCTTTTTAATTTAGGCCTAACACAGATAAATTCTATTTCTTCCTCAACTTTTGGTCTGAATCAACACAAGTTAAGGCCCATTTCCCCAGCACGCGTTTTCACAGCGATAACCACATCCGAAAAAATAGCCCTCATTTTATTCAATGGTGCAATACTCACAGCAAACGTCAGTCGCAGTGACATCGGAACCACATTTTTGAACCACGACAAAACTAGAACCAGGGCTATTTCAACACATTGTCGTTGAACTATTGACCAATTAGAGGAGGTAGAAATCGTTACCCCGGCTACATTGAGGGGAATCCCTCCCATTGAATGGCTGATCTGGCGGGCTCAGTGTCACTTTCATAACGTGTGCTGTGGAAATGCGCCGAACTGCATATAGTTGTGGTTTGCAGTTGTGGTTGTCGTGATGTGTACTGTGGTACTGAGCCTTTAGTCTGAAAAGCTGCTGCATTTCTGTGAAAGCTGTGTGCAATAAATCTAGTTAGTCTGAGAAGGTGGTATGTTTCTGTGAAAGCTGTGTGCAATAAATCTAGTTAGTCTGAGAAGGTGCTACATTTCTGTGAAAGCTGTGTGCAATAAATCTAGTTAGTCTGAGAAGGTGGTATGTTTCTGTGAAAGCTGTGTGCAATAAACCAAGTTAGTTTAGTCTGAGAAGGTGCTACATTTCTGTGAAAGCTGTGTGCAATAAATCTAGTTAGTCTGAGAAGGTGGTATATTTCTGTGAAAGCTGTGTGCAATAAACCAAGTTAGTCGGAGAAGGTGCTACATTTCTGTGAAAGCTGTGTGCAATAAATCTAGTTAGTCTGAGAAGGTGGTATGTTTCTGTGAAAGCTGTGTGCAATAAATCTAGTTAGACTGAGAAGGTGCTACATTTCTGTGAAAGCTGTGTGCAATAAATCTAGTTAGTCTGAGAAGGTGGTATGTTTCTGTGAAAGCTGTGTGCAATAAACCAAGTTAGTCTGAGAAGGTGCTACATTTCTGTGAAAGCTGTGTGCAATAAATCTAGTTAGTCTGAAAAGGTGGTATGTTTCTGTGAAAGCTGTGTCCAATAAATGAAACTGCTACATTTCTGTGAAAGCTGTGTGCAATAAACCAAGTTAGTCTGAGAAGGTGCTACATTTCTGTGAAAGCTGTGTACAATAAATCTAGTTAGTCTGAAAAGGTGGTATGTTTCTGTGAAAGCTGTGTCCAATAAATGAAACTGCTACATTTCTGTGAAAGCTGTGTGCAATAAACCAAGTTAGTCTGAGAAGGTGCTACATTTCTGTGAAAGCTGTGTAATAAAATCTAGTTAGTCTGAAAAGGTGGTATGTTTCTGTGAAAGCTGTGTCCAATAAATGAAACTGCTACATTTCTGTGAAAGCTGTGTGCAATAAACCAAGTTAGTCTGAGAAGGTGCTACATTTCTGTGAAAGCTGTGTGCAATAAATCTAGTTAGTCTGAAAAGGTGGTATGTTTCTGTGAAAGCTGTGTCCAATAAATGAAATCCTGCTACATTTCTGTGAAAGCTGTGTGCAATAAACCAAGTTAGCCTGAGAAGGTGACATTTCTGAGAAAGCTAAAATAAATCTAGTTAGTCTGAAAAGGTGGCACGCTTCTGTGAAAGCTGTGTCCAATAAATGAAACCTGCTACATTTATAGAAAGCTGTGTACAAAACCAAGTTAGTCTGAGAAGGTGCTGCATTTCCTGCGTAGTGAAAGCTGTGTACAATAAATCTAGTTAGTCTGAAAAGGTGGTATGTTTCTGTGAAAGCTGTGTCCAATAAATGAAACTGCTACATTTCTGTGAAAGCTGTGTGCAATAAACCAAGTTAGTCTGAGAAGGTGCTACATTTCTGTGAAAGCTGTTTACAATAAATCTAGTTAGTCTGAAAAGGTGGTATGTTTCTGTGAAAGCTGTGTCCAATAAATGAAACTGCTACATTTCTGTGAAAGCTGTGTGCAATAAACCAAGTTAGTCTGAGAAGGTGCTACATTTCTGTGAAAGCTGTGTGCAATAAATCTAGTTAGTCTGAAAAGGTGGTATGTTTCTGTGAAAGCTGTGTCCAATAAATGAAACTGCTACATTTCTGTGAAAGCTGTGTGCAATAAACCAAGTTAGTCTGAGAAGGTGCTACATTTCTGTGAAAGCTGTGTACAATAAATCTAGTTAGTCTGAAAAGGTGGTATGTTTCTGTGAAAGCTGTGTCCAATAAATGAAACTGCTACATTTCTGTGAAAGCTGTGTGCAATAAACCAAGTTAGTCTGAGAAGGTGCTACATTTCTGTGAAAGCTGTGTACAATAAATCTAGTTAGTCTGAAAAGGTGGTATGTTTCTGTGAAAGCTGTGTCCAATAAATGAAACTGCTACATTTCTGTGAAAGCTGTGTGCACGTAAACCAAGTTAGTCTGAGAAGGTGCTACATTTCTGTAAAGCTGTGTACAATAAATCTAGTTAGTCTGAAAAGGTGGTATGTTTCTGTGAAAGCTGTGTCCAATAAATGAAACTGCTACATTTCTGTGAAAGCTGTGTGCAATAAACCAAGTTAGTCTGAGAAGGTGCTACATTTCTGTGAAAGCTGTGTACAATAAATCTAGTTAGTCTGAAAGGTGGTATGTTTCTGTAAGCTGTGTCCAATAAATGAAACTGCTACATTTCTGTGAAAGCTGTGTGCAATAAACCAAGTTAGTCTGAGAAGGTGCTACATTTCTGTGAAAGCTGTGTGCAATAAATCTAGTTAGTCTGAAAAGGTGGTATGTTTCTGTGAAAGCTGTGTCCAATAAATGAAACTGCTACATTTCTGTGAAAGCTGTGTGTAATAAACCAAGTTAGTCTGAGAAGGTGCTACATTTCTGTGAAAGCTGTGTGCAATAAATCTAGTTAGTCTGAAAAGGTGGTATGTTTCTGTGAAAGCTGTGTCCAATAAATGAAACTGCTACATTTCTGTGAAAGCTGTGTGCAATAAACCAAGTTAGTCTGAGAAGGTGCTACATTTCTGTGAAAGCTGTGTCCAATAAATCAAGTTAGTCTGAAGGTGCTACATTTCTGTGAAAGCTGTGTCCAATAAATCAAGTTAGTCTGAAGGTGCTACATTTCTGTGAAAGCTGTGTCCAATAAATCGAGTTAGACTGAAAAGGTGCTACATGTATGTTGCTGTGAAAGGTATGTCTAATAAATCAAGTTAGTCTTAAAAGGTGCTACATTGCTGTGAAAGCTGTGTCCAATAAATCAAGTCCCGAAATGCTGTTACGTTCCTGTTTTTGCTACACAATCCATTGCCAAATGCACTAAGTTATGACTACCCATTTATCTTTACCCACGGAAACAATTAACCTTGAGGTGATATAGTCTCCTGTCTGTGAACAATATATTCTAAAATATGTACATTATGGAGAAATGGTTTCTGTACTCACTAGCGTAGTTTCAGCTTTCACTGTTTGGAAAAGCAAAACAATAAAGGTAACTCCTTGTGACTTTTATTACAGTGAGACTTCATCATGTCAGTGCCAATGTTGTCAACTTCTACTCAATTTGGCAGGCTGACAAAATCAAGACAATCTGGCTTAAAGTATGGTCTGTCTTTCCTATATAATAGAGTATGGTTTCTCTTCTGGCATTCTACATATAATTTCTGTACTAGCTTGAAATACTGACAGTTGCAGCCTATTGAAATGATCAAACAACCACTGATACGAAACTAACCCGATTTGTTTTGTCAACAAATGTCAGCTGTGGTTTCAAATGGAAAATAGTGTCAAGGAGCAATTGTCAAGTTATATGAGAAGTTAAAAAACTTTACATTACATACAGCAGGAGAAGTTGTATCTTACATTTCATTTGTGATAACAGTAATGTATGTAGATGGGCAGATACATGTACACTTGATGATAACAATAGCCACTTTTGATCAAGGGGCCAAAAAAGACAAAATTTTATTATTTTCCCCTTTTCACCAACCAAATCATACAAATCTTCTCAACATATTTACTTCAGCATGATATAAATATATACTTTCTCTTTCTCTCTGTACTTAATCACCCAGCATAATTTCTGTTTCCACAAGAGGACTCTCTTGATATGCATAGAAGGGGGGGGGGGGGGGATTTGGTTTAATGTCACACTCAAGTTTGTTTCACTCATATGGTGACAGTCAATTTGTTGGTGGTGGAAGACAGAGTGCTCGGAGAGAACCACCACCCGTCGGCAAGTAACTGACAAACTTCCACACATGGACCAGCTGGGCTCGAACCCGTGCCGGTTCAGCAGTGTGAGGCTAGCAGTCACCAGCGAAGCGCCTTAGACCACTCGGCCACTGAGGGCCCGATACGAATAGAACCTGTAAACCACAGGAGTGCCAAAAAATCCAAAATAAATCCAGACAAGAAAATCTTCTTTTTTCTTCATCCGAGGTCGCGATGACTTCCATATCACAAACTCCATTTACATGTACCAGCAGGTTTTATCTCCATCATTTAAATATCATTAATTTGAATGCAGATATGCAGCCCCACCCGTTTCTAATAAATACACCTCATGATATAGCTATATTTCATTACCCAAGGCCATTTTAAAAAAAGTGTTTGCTGAAACAGATTGTGAAATAGTTGGGTAGGTAGGTTTGAATCATTTTTTTTTTCTTTTAACTTTTTGAAATATCAATCCTGTGTGGGATTTCACAAAAGTCTGTTTAAAAACATTTAAATCCCCAACCAAATCAGTTTTTATTACAAAAATATTTGGGCAGGTGGGGTTATAGCATACAGAAATTAATTTGAACAGCTGATTTTTAGCAAGCTCAAGGAATGAAACTATTCGACTGTTCCAATGGAACCCGAACCAGAAAAGTCCCAGAGAAGCTCGAATGATATATGTATTACTATAATAGTACATTGTAGGTACACAAGCAAACAGAGAAGTCTGAACACAGCCAAGTTGTCTGCAAATCCTACGCATCTTGTCTTTGATGCTATCTTTCCAGACAGTGAAATATAGTGAGGTGTTGGATGATAGATTTATATAATAGGCAATCTTCCCATGAAATACCTGAACTGTATCAATAGCTCACACAGACAATTTCTCTTGCATTTCTCTATCACAGGCATTAACAGTCATATATTTTATTATTTCCTGTGAAAGAATCTCTTGGCTGTTTGTATATTCTACATGTAGTTTCCAATTTTTAGCGATCTTGTAAATATTTGTTGCACTAAAACTGTAAAGCCCCAAATTAAGGTGTTTTATGGTTCAAGTATCTCCAACGAAAAGATTTGTGTCACCTTATCAATTTTTGCTCAATTAAATTGCAATATCCCAAGGTCATCTGAATTCACTTACCATGGGAGCGGCCATCTTGATATTGGACGAGTAACAAGTGTTTTCTCGAGCCATACTTCACAGATGTGCCGTTGAGTGATTCAACTAGTTTCATATCGTAAAATGACAGGATTGTTCGACGTTAATACATTATTATTAATTCTGTTATAATGAATTCATCGAATAAATGTCCTTTAGTACTATTTTATTATGGCTATGACCAAATCGATGATCATACATGATCAAGTTATTCACCTGTATGTCTGCAGCAAAATGTGTGAGATTGAACTGCGAGTTACTAAAAACTTGAGACAATAAAACACACGGATCGGATTAATGTGTAGAGAAAGTCGATCCAGGCTTAATTTACAATGACACACATCAATAAAGAAATAGTGGCTTGATGATGGGTCCCATATAATGCCACAGCGTGAACTCTTACATCGGGCTATGTGAAGTGACTTAATACGTCAACCAGAGAACATTATTTTCAAAGTCCTAGTTCGACATGCGGTTCACGTGCACATAATGCCAGCAATCACTTAACTTCCGGCTAACCCCACACTTTCCAGATGGGTCCTTGTGCGAACTACATTAGTCAAACCTTTAAAGTGCTAATGCAGCGAAATTTGTATTAAATAATTTGATTCTCTATTCTTTCATGATTAATTTGCTATATCCATGAGGAAAATCGGACAAGGAGAAGTTCTTATTTCAAATGGAAAAGGGCGTGCAATTGTGCTCTTAAAAGTGGGACTGTTTTCATCGGCTTTGTTTACAAAATGCATGACGTCATAAGGATGACCGATCGTCAGCTTGAGTCTTGGCTCAGCATGGCGGGCAGTGTTGGAGGGAAGCAAGTCCATCTTCGTGGCCAATTTTACTGGTTTGTTCAATAAAAAATTTGAATTTAATGTTCATCGGGAAATTGAGTATGACAACTGGGAAACTGTTTATTATTAGACATACGTGTGTGTGAATATAGACTGACCTTTATCAATTTGTATGAAGCCGCGACCGAGCGAAGCCTACCGTGTGCAACCAAGCTAAATTGAATTCATTGCCATAGAAAGGACTTCAAATTCCACTGAGCAGTTCAATTATTATTACACATTCTGATCAAATTAATTACCTAGAATCTGGAGTCTATATAAATGTGTTTTGTACGATATTTATAAAATTTATCTGCCAGTGTCCGCATTTTGTTTGCTTGCATGAATGCATAGGCTGTACAGTGTATCACTTACCATCACACGGAAGCATTTCCAACTCCAAGAAAGTAACGAAGATCGATCTTCATTATCTCCAGATTATCACATATTTATGTTTTCTTCTTCCCATTACAATCACCTTTATATTAGATCTAAAAACATAATATTATATGATCTAAATTGGAATGAAAACTATCACGTCGTCTGAAGCGGCCCGTCTGAAGTGCTCTCGCCGAGGTCCGTTTTTATTTCAGATACTCCCAAGAGACTCGTTTTTCAATTTGTTTGTTGAGTTTTGTTGTTGTTTGAATCTTCTTTAGTTGAAATGTTTGAAATGTTAGTTTTCTCGGTATGTAAACTCCAATTTAATATTTTAGTATTTCTGAAATTATGTTAGCAGGGCCGTAGCCAGGATTTACTGAGGGGTGGTTCGCTTTCACTCCAAAAGGGCACATCAGGGGGTTCGCTGTATGGGAAAAGGGGCAAACAGGGGGTTCGCTTCAGTTTAAAAAAGGGCATTTATATGAGAAAAATACATAATATTTCCGATAGGGGGGCTACGGGCCTGGTTAGTGCATGGCATCGAGAAAGCTCTGTGCTCGCTAATCTTTTCACTTACCCGGTTGTCGGCATGATTCAACATGCAGTTGCTCAGACGATACAAACTTGGGAGATTTTTAAAATAATTTCTAATGCCACGGGAATATTTTTGATGACAAATAATTGCATAGACAGAGTTTGGAATATATTGTGAGTTTCGACAGCTAATGTGTTATATTAATAACTGATAAATAAATGGTGCATCGTGACCTGTATTCACCAGTTGCACACGTAATCGGCTTGTAATACGCAGATTATAAGCTACAAATGTTTCCGCCGGCATTGATGCATCTGCATCAATAAGTTTTCTTGTTACTTACCAGAAGCAAATTTTCATGCCTCTGATCTTAAAGAGTGGCAGAGATTCAGGGGGAGATAATACAGTTTCTGAATAGAGCTACATGTATCAAACCAACCAACCAACCAACCAACCATATATACCCCCTAATTGTCCACACATCCTTCACAGAATCTGACACCATACAGCTCTCCGTCTCAACCAGAATATCACCGCTAAGCAACTGCACTTACAGAGGGACAGTTCAGAGTTAAAATATTCACATGTTTCCATGTATTAGGAGTAGCTATTGCGCAATCAATCATTTCTGTGTACAGAGTATGCTTGGTGAGTCATGGAAGCAGAATCCGGAGAAAAAAACTTTCATTATCATTCATTATCTGCAACTGACATGTTACATGTGATACCATGTGGTGGATATGCAACTAGTGTACATTTCATCAGTGTTATGGTTGTGTAGTTGATGAAATTAGGAAGTTGAGTTAGAAACATCAGAACCTCATGTGAAACTATCCAATCAAGATCCAAACATGAAGTGAGAGATGCTTCCCAATTTACAGCAGAAATGAAAAGACCTATTACAGAAGGATTAAATGAAGTATCCGGTTAGATTCTCATTACAATATATAAATCTTTCACATTTTTTATACTGAAATTCATCTGCAGGGTGTATTATTCAGTGTGTATGAGCAAATACATTCGGCTTGTTGGTATTTGATCTGTCAAATTTTGATTTACATTGGCTCTTTCCTGTCAAACTAATTTACTTCATCCTAAATAAAGGTTTGTCATCATAGTCAATACTGTTTGGGAGAAAAGGGAGCATTCACATATTACATAAGCGGAGGGTTAAAATCAAGATTTTTTCCTTGCATACGCTAGGTTAAAGTTTGCATCTGGAAAAATATGGGGTCAAAAATTTCAAATTGTACACATACATAATACTCCAATGCCCCCAAAGGACATGTATGGCAACTTTCAGCAAGTTTGGGCCTATTTTCAAGCATTGTAAATTTGTCAAAGGAAGTTTTGACTTTGCGAACCCAGCTTAAATGTGAAGTTTGAGGTGTTTCAATGATATTCTTCACATATTCTTCATGCATGTACCTCTGATGTTCTATTCTGCTTCATGTTAAGGATTGGATGAGTCTACTTACGTCCGGAGGGTATACAGGTAGGACAGCACTGTCCCGGTAGATTCTGGCTTATCTCCCCTGGTTTACATCGACCCTGGGTACAGCTCACGTTAGAACAGGCCACCTCCCCATCATAACAGTAACAATCCACACACGACTCCGGACTCCAGTCTGTGTTGTGCTGAAACAGGATAATGAAATGGAAAATCAACTTGTCTAACAGGAAACAAATGGAAAACAATAATCATCAGAACTGATATTGTAGCCATGCAATAGGAGAGTGAGAGAATTAGATTTGACGTCGCGTTCAGATTCATGCAATACATGTATAGCGCATTCACCAGTTATGAGGTGAAGTCATATAATATTCTATTAACATTCCTGTGCGCAGTCGTTCGATGAAAATGTGAGGTTATTTACATGCAATAACATGAGCTAAATGAGGTACATTAAAACACCTTGTTTTATGCATCCAACCATGAAGTCGGGTAAGATTCATTGAGTGAATGCAGGTGTGGTGCAAAGTTGGTAAGCCTGGTTGTATATCCTGGAAAGCCGGAAGTCCTATATATATGGAGTGAGTGAATATGATATAACATCGCTTTCAACAATATTTCAGTCATTTTAAGGCATTTAGATCCTAAATATATTTCTTTTCAACCAGAAACCCCACAGGTGCTGATCTACAGATGGATCTACACATGAATCACAATCATGTTATTTGAGCTACAGTATCCATCAATTCTATCCATAAACTGTGAGGCCCAAAAGCTTGTTATTAGAGGTTTTGTGGTATTAAGTGGTGAGAGGCCTTCCTGTACATGAATATATCAATGCATATTATTAGTCTGACTCTGGGGTAATTCTACCTTCTCTGTAGTACATACTGACATATCTGTCATCACAGACAAGAAAGTGATTCCTGGTTGTAACCAAGTGCCAAATTAGTTTCTAAAAAGTCTGGCAAGATAATAGAAGCATTCTCTAGGGACATTCTCTGACATAGAAACCCAGAAACCCATATTCTTGACCAATAATGACACATGTCCAGTGATGGTGTAAGTGATAGGCTTGCTGACAGGGGTGAGCTGTCTACTAAATTATTGGAATGGTCAGATAAGTGAATGTAGGTCATTTCCCCCAGTGAGGTTCTCAGTTTATGTATGGCTGTTGACATAATGATAGCAAACTATAACCTTACCCTGTGTGTGTGCCATATTCTGAGAAGTCAATGTTGGACACTTTCACTTTCAGAGTTATTACCAACATTCTTATCAGATATGAAATGCAATGATTAAAACTTCTTCCATCCCAAATCAGACTCTGGGGAAAACATGTAATATAGGAAATAAACCACTGAAAAAAATGACCCTACTTATTATTTAGGGTACATCGTCAAGAAACTTTTTCCCCTAATATTAGCCAGGACAAATGATTTGCCACACCATCTAGTCCGAGTCAAAAAACTTCAGTAAACATTCCCCTGCATTTTTTTGGTATATCATCACCAGAGATAAGGTCATCCCGCCCGCCCAACACCATTACAGCACATTTTTGAGGTGGTCAATCAAACTGACCTAGATTCTTTTCATATTAAAATTTGGATAGGTCGTTTTCATATTTTTCAAGTCGAATATTATAGAAACATTTTAAAATACATCACAAACCATTTCTGGTCCAGTTGAGTATAATGGCCAATCGATGTTCACCGGATGTCAAGTCCTGATTATCATTTTGGACCCCAAAATATTCAACGGTTTTTATTTGTGACCTATTGTTGTATCCAGGCAGATTATTTGTTCTTTGATTTGTGACTCTTGCATAGAAGATGGACCCATAAATTACTTCAAATATTTCACTTACTGGAACAGTCTGTCCCCTATATTCACATGGCGCCAGACTCCGTACACACTCTGGGCAACATCTATTGGCTGGAATTCGTAGATATTCTCCCTGAAAATATATATGTATTGTTCAAAATTAAGCTGATACATGTAACAACCCATTATCATATAAATTCTAGTACACAAAAACTCCAATTCATCCTTTAATCAAATTCAAATTCACAAAATTGGAGATTTTACAACCAATCAAATTACTGCACACAAAACTTTTAATTTACCAATATGGATGCATCCACATTCTGATAATGGTTTAATAATATGAATTTACATGCACATAGGCAAACCTAACATTCACAAGTAGATCTCAACTAACACTCCACTAACATTCCATTCCAACCTGAAACAAATACTGGTATCTGCATGTATGTACATGTAATACAACTTTTCTTTTTCTCAGTTTTAAGGAGAGTGGGCCACTCTCGCTCTCCATCACTCTCTCAAATTGTTGCCCAGGAGAGCTTTTGATTGCTCTCCTGGAATCTGGAAATGCAATGGAAAGTTATATTGGAAAGAGTCACTTTCGCACTACTCTTGCAAAAAAAATCTAGGAGAGTGATTAACAGCTCTTGCAGATTTCACTAACATGAGTTGTATGACCATTCCTGAGAAGATGTACTCGTCCTGCAAAATAACTTCAGGGGGATGTCAGCCCATGATCTGGCAATCAGATATGGACTAGAATTCAAGAATTCAATTACTAATGTTGACATATCCAGTCAAAACTTGACAGATTGACAAAATATTTATCACTGGAAAACAAAGCGGGTATTGAACCTATAAATGACTAAAGTATATATTTACAGAAATGTAATATTATCATAATTAAGATCACTCAAACTGCAAATTATAGATTTAATTCCATGGCACAGGGTTCCAATCTAGGTTTCCCCAATTTGAGAAATGTAAACCAGAGAATAAAATAAGAAATTTCATCATGGGACATCATACATGTAATCCTCGATAGCGCAAATCTCACAGCTAGTGCCGATCTTGACAAGATATAATCAAATAAATTTAAATCTTCATGTATTTATTTATAAATTTTAGAACTTGCTGGGCCAATGGTCAAAGGGATAAATGAGGTAAACTGTTAAACATCATAAAATAAGTGAGTGAACCGTACCAGACAGACCAATTTTTGTTCAATTACAGCAGGTTAATGTATGCATAGTCACAGATTCTCCTGCTCTCAGATACAATGAACCTCTCACTAATTGTTTCTACCAGTAATATTATACCTTTATGAGAACCTAAAAATAAAACATGTCCAAAATAGAGCCAGACTGCTCAAATTAAGCCCAACGAGAGCTATCCATGAGTCAACAAGTGCCTGTTGTCTCAGGGGATAGCTATTGTGTGCAGGCAGTTTTTGTTCAGATTTTCGCCTCACGAGGCCAGGAGTAAAACACAGATCTATGTTGTTTGATAATTCTTGCCTCGAGAGGCGAAATCCCCACGATTTGCCACGAATATAAGCTAACAGCTCAGCTGTTTTATTCGACCGGCCAATAAAACGCATCTTATATTCAGATGATTTGTATGTTTGACTGTTCAAAATGGCCATTTTCAAGCATGCCCGGTCATATGAACTTCATATATGATATTGAAGAAGGTGTTCCACGGGAAATGAACCTTTTGTTCACCATGTGCGCTGAAACCACATGAGAGCAATCCCTTGAGACAACAGACACTTGAGGCCATTGGCTCAGGGGATAGCTATCATGTGCGCTGGGCTTCACCAAATATTTTTCATTCATACAATTCAAGAAAGAAAGAATTCATAATGGTGATTTGAGTATCGACAGGAATCGAGAACTATAAGATTAAAGCAATTTTTACTTAAAATGAACCAAATGAAACAAAACTCAAAACTCACCCTATGGAAATCACATCGTGGATGTTTACATTGTATCCGTTCACATACTGCAATGGGATCTCGACAGGAGCAGACGGTGCACGGATCTGGCTGCCATACTGTCTGATTCTGCAAGAAATAGACTCAATTCTGAAAGGTGCTCATTAACATACCATGGTAACAGCATTATCACATTACACACCTCAACTCCAAAGTTAATGATTTTTCACATACTTTGATCAGTGAACATCTGATCAAATCTACTTAAACCAGGGTAAATGTTCTACAGGGTATATCAGGACTTACATTCTAGAAATTGTACCAGGCTGATTTGTTAGGCCCAATATTACGTATTACATGTAACAGGGCCGATTTCCTCACAGCAAGGATGATTTCAACTGAACTACATTGTCAGCCTTGTTACCAGGTTGATAAGTGGGCTCTGTGAAAAGCTTCCACAGGGCGTTAGACACGGTTCATGCCTGCATGATTTGAACTGCCTTCTAATCAATAGAAAAATGTATTAAACAAAATCGAAATTGTCTTTGGAACCGTTTCAAACCCAACCACCTTTTCGAACATTGGTGCCTAATGCCCATCTGGGGGCCATAAATGGGATCATACTGGATATCTCACCTTGGCGTGAGGGCTTACTTTATTTTTCCTTTTAAATATTTCCAACCTGGAGCAATATCTCCAACTAGCAATACCTGACATATTTTCAGCTTAAAGTTGTCAAAATATGCATTAGTATAAGTATCATGCTTTGGTCCTTTCTTCAAATACTAGGTTAATTTCATGCATATCTAAATCACTGAATAAACATGTCGCACATAGGGAGAAACTAAATTCAACAACCCAGAAATTTACAGGCAAAGCAATAATACATTACACAATTTCTGAAAAGTAAGAAACAATTTGTTGAAATATTGTACATTGTAACATTATTCGGAGTTACATTTTTCCTTATTACATGTATGCTAAACTAAACTGCATCAAGGTGACAGTAAAATGGGTAAAAAGGGAAAGTTCACTGACAGATTCACATACAGACAGACAGAGTGAGATGTTTTATTACGCCTCAGAGTAGTTTGTTTGATAGCCGATTGGTCAATTGCCATCCCATAACTAGTTCGTATTAGGTCAGCCACACACCGCATACGAATAATCACGTGATCCCAATGTTTACGCTACCATAGTGGCACGCGGAATTTGACGTAGCCTGCGTCTCGTGGTCGTAGTAAAAATGTCGGCAACAAAACGTTTTGGGCATGCGACGGAAGCGGAAATTACAGAAAAAAGGCAGAAAATGCAATCAGATAACACAAGAAAGGCAAATAAGCGGGCAGCCAATACCTTCCGCGAATATTTGGAAGAAAAAGGACAGCCGACTGAATTTGAAACATTTAACGAGGTGAGATTAAACCAGTGTCTCTCTCATTTTTACCTTGACGCAAGGAAACCGGACGGGGAACATTACAAAATTTCTTCTCTGGACAATTTTCGGTATTCTTTGAGCCGTTACCTCAAAAGCCCACCCTTTGAGAAACCATTTGACATTATTAAAGGCCCCCAGTTTGCTGACGCAAATCTCAATTTTAAAGCCGCAGCTGCTGAACTGAAGAGTCTTGGGCTAGGAAGCGTCAACCATTACCCAGCGATGACTGATGACGACCGCAAGAAAGTGTACACGTCACCATATCTGTCCCCAAACACTCCCTTCGGATTGTTTAATAAAGTACAATTTGACATTAGACTCTATTTCTTTCGCCGGGGAGTAGAAAATATGCACACCATGAAAAAAAACACCTTTGAAATCTGTGCAGATGCCGACACCGGTCTGCGATGCGTTAGAAAAAAAATTGACGAACTTACCAAAAATCACAGAGCAGAAGATAGGGAATCTTTCAGCGGCATGATGCCAGAAGCTCCTGGAAATCCTTACTGTCCGGTGTCCTCATTCCAGAAGTATATCAGTAAACTTCACCCCAGCTGTGATCGGCTATGGCAACGTCCACATGATTCATTTTTAGATGACGAGGAGACTTGGTACTGCAATTCTCCGGTTGGTGAGAAACAACTCGCGAAATTCATGCAGAGGTTGAGCCAAGCGTGTAAACTTTCACAACACTACACCAATCACAGTATCAGAGCCACTGGAGCAACAATTCTGTCACGCAACAATTATGGTGCAGCACAAATTATGGCTGTAACCGGCCACAAGAGCCTGATGTCACTCGCCGTGTATCAGCGGATTAGCGACGGGGAGAAGATCAACATGGGCCGTTCCCTCACCGCAACGTTGACGAAAGATACCAGCCACCCTGTGTCTGCAGCACTCGGTGCCCCGCAGCCCGTCGTGGCAGCCCCGGTCATTTCTGCACCACAGTATTTGGAAGCATCTCCAGTCAGCGATGTTGATCGGTTTCTCGGACCTGGTTTCGATATATCCCAACTGTTTGATGAGTTTGAGGCACCCTCCACTTCCAACAATTCTGTCACATCTGTTCGACCTTCAAATGACATGATGCCATGCTTTTACGGCTGTAAAATTGGGTCAGTCAACATCGTTGTGAAGAAGTGATGCGGTTGCAGATTCCCAAGTTCCGACTTGCTAACATTGAGAAATAATTTTGTAGTTTTGTTTGAAAAAGTCCTACACATTGTACCGCATATTGAAGTGACGATCCGCGCCAAACGATTAACGTTTTAGCGGCCCACATTCGATCGGCCTGAAAATGTCCGTTTTTTCAAAGTTATTTCAGCGCTGTTGTTGTTACTTTTCATCTGACTGTATTCCCCATTCATCGTATTAGAAACGGATATAAATATAACAAGATTCTAATCCTTGCCTTCAGTCTTCACACGTCTTGTTTGTCAGGATGATTCCATAGATCTGTTTAAAATAACTGTCAATAGCGGACACCGTCTGCTGGCTAGATTTCAAAAATGGGCGTGGCTAGTGACGCGATCATGGTGATGCGCGTGCAATAAAGTATGTCAAGTTCGTATTAGGTCAGGAAATGTGAATGAGTTCAAATAGTCCGACGAAAACAACCTCGCATTTAATCGTTGTTGTCGTCGCTTTTTCGGCTTAAACAAAGGCTCTTCGGCGTAATAAAATCGTTATGATGTTTGTTTGAGGGGGCATACGAACTATTTACATGGTCAGTGTGGGGAATTCTTATCGGTCTCGCCTGACGGCTCGACCGATAAGAATTCCCCACACTGACCATGTAAATAGTTCGTATGCCCCCTCAAACAAACATCATAACTGATAATATCCCTTAGACATGTCTGAGTCAGATCTACACAACAAGATGAATTCAACTCTGAATCCACTTCAGTATGATCTATTTTATTAAACAAGTGAAATTTGAGTCAAAAAGACAGAGTAGGCCTACTCAAGAAACTAATACTGTTCAAAATGTACTCCTGGACAGTTAAGATTAGCTGATGAAGGATAATTAAGTCAGGCATAGCATTTTTTTAGAGCAATTTATAGAAAGTAGGACATTGTTGGTAATGGGAATTCTACAGACTCATGCTGCAACTTTCTCCACAGAGAGTATTCCTGACTTTCTTCAATGTTATTTTGGACCTCCCAGCACACAAACATGTTAATGCTGTATGCCATTCCCAGACAACCAGGGAATATATCAAGCTACATGTATTTACACAACAGATATGCATGTACATTTTGTTCATACATTTCAATAGACAAGAGCATACATGTATTCCGGCATGTACATGTACCAGATTGGCTCTAAATAATTTGTCACAGCTAGTATTTGCACTATTATATTCGGCAACATAATGTGGCAACCCTAACAAATGGGAAGTCAACCCTTCAAACTGGAATGTATGCGAATCAATAGCCGAATTCGCCTTCAGAGCGGCTGGCATCAGGAAGTAACAGCCTCAGTTATGTTCCTTTGCTGCGTATAAAAATCATGAGAGACCCATTTATGGAAGGAAAATTTGCCAGAAAAATTGTAGGTTGACCCCGGATTTTCTCATCATTTTAATCTGTCACTGGAAAAGAAAACATGGGAAAATGTGTTTTACTGATATCATTCTTACAATTTTTTCTGGAAATTGGGCCAATTAGGACCAGTTGACTAGTTAAGAATGTACGTACATGAATTTTCTGGCACTTTGGAAGAATGAATGTTGTGAAAGAATGGCGACAAATCATCGCCAAATGTACATGTACTTTCTCAAATATTTTAATTCAACCATTCAACTGACAACAACATCTAATTAAAACCACACAGAATCCCTGCCATGAACAGAAGAACATTATTTATGTCAAGACTTTATTCATGTATTTGTCAAAAAAGAAAATAAGAAACCTTATATTTCTGACAAAATATATTTACAACCTGCAAATAAACATGGACTGTATGGGTAAAAAATTCTCCTACTTGACTTGTCTGATGTTTGTTTACATATCTGTTTTGTGCTTCTCAGTGAGAAGTCACTCCCATGCCCAAGAGAACACCCAGTGCTACTTAATTTCTGACCTGCATTGGGTTATTGTTAACTAAACCCATAAATAAAACCTGCTACTATTCCCTAAGTGGGGCTCTTATAGAGGGCATGAATGGAACAATATTGGCACTGAATGGTGTAAAGTTTTTGTCATTATCAGGCAATAGAAATATAATCCTTTGCCACTCAAAGTCATCAAATTATCATTTTGACAAAACCCGGTTGTGTTTTTTCTCAAGTGGTTGAAGGAGCCAAGAGAGTGACTATGGAGATCATTAAAGCTGTCTGCCCTCTATCACCTTCCAAATCCCAGATAACAGAGACCGATGTAACATCTTCTTCATAGCAATGTTCACAAAATGTTTTATAAATATTTACCGAAATGGAAGGTTGAAATATAACCACTGGCAACAATTATTCTTCAAAAATTCAAGTTAAAATCCATTTCCCTTATAATTCACACACCTTATATATAATCAGAAGTCTATCAAACGTTTCATGAACTTCTGATATAATCCATTTCAAATGTATTTACTAGATTGGCTGTGAGTGAGTGAGTAGGAGTTTAACATCGCTTTCAACATTTTTATCACGATGGTGGAGGCGGGGAAGAGTACAGACATTTCCCCCAGTCCCTTGTGGACATTTTATTTTGAACATGAATTTTAGATTATTTGGCAATAACACAATTTTTTTTTTCAGTAAATCATTGAAATTTGTTATGTTACTTTTCGTACAGTTCAGAGATGTGGGTTGACTGTCAGACCATGACCTATTTTTTCTAGGTCAAATTGAATTTTTATGATATGATATCTTATAAAGGATCATAGCTACATGTAGACAATGAAATTGTAAAGGGATGCATAGTGGCAATGAAGATTTGGTATACAATGTATCCTGTACATACAGATCTAATAGTCCTCCCTGGGTCAGCTGAGAACAGGATCACTGTACATACAGATGTAATAGTCCTCCCAGGGTCAGCTGAGAACAGGATCACTGTACATACAGATCTGATAGTCCTCCCAGCGTCAGCTGAGAACAGGATCACTGTACATACAGATCTAATAGTCCTCCCAGGGTCAGCTGAGAACAGGATCACTGTACATGCAGATCTAATAGTCCTCCCAGGGTCAGCTGAGAACAGGATCACTGTACATACAGATCTGATAGTCCTCCCAGGGTCAGCTGAGAACAGGATCACTGTACATACAGATCTAATAGTCCTCCCAGGGTCAGCTGAGAACAGGATCACTGTACATACAGATCTAATAGTCCTCCCAGGGTCAGCTAAGAACAGGATCACTGTACATACAGATCTAATAGTCCTCCCAGGGTCAGCTGAGAACAGGATCACTGTACATACAGATCTAATAGTCCTCCCAGGGTCAGCTGAGAACAGGATCACTGTACATACAGATCTAATAGTCCTCCCAGGGTCAGCTGAGAACAGGATCACTGTACATACAGATCTAATAGTCCTCCCAGGGTCAGCTAAGAACAGGATCACTGTACATACAGATCTAATAGTCCTCCCAGGGTCAGCTGAGAACAGGATCACTGTACATACAGATCTAATAGTCCTCCCAGGGTCAGCTAAGAACAGGATCACTGTACATACAGATCTAATAGTCCTCCCAGGGTCAGCTAAGAACAGGATCACTGTACATACAGATCTAATAGTCCTCCCAGGGTCAGCTAAGAACAGGATCACTGTACATACAGATCTAATAGTCCTTCCAGGGTCAGCTAAGAACAGGATCACTGTACATACAGATCTAATAGTCCTCCCAGGGTCAGCTGAGAACAGGATCACTGTACATACAGATCTAATAGTCCTCCCAGGGTCAGCTGAGAACAGGATCACTGTACATACAGATCTAATAGTCCTCCCAGGGTCAGCTGAGAACAGGATCACTGTACATACAGATCTAATAGTCCTCCCAGGGTCAGCTGAGAACAGGATCACTGTACATACAGATCTAATAGTCCTCCCAGGGTCAGCTAGAACAGGATCACTGTACATACAGATCTAATAGTCCTCCAGGGTCAGCTGAGAACAGGATCACTGTACATACAGATCTAATAGTCCTCCCAGGGTCAGCTGAGAACAGGATCACTGTACATACAGATCTAATAGTCCTCCCAGGGTCAGCTAAGAACAGGATCACTGTACATACAGATCTAATAGTCCTCCAGGGTCAGCTGAGAACAGGATCACTGTACATACAGATCTAATAGTCCTCCCAGGGTCAGCTGAGAACAGGATCACTGTACACACAGATCTAATAGTCCTCCCAGGGTCAGCTGAGAACAGGATCACTGTACATACAGATCTAATAGTCCTCCCAGGGTCAGCTAAGAACAGGATCACTGTACATACAGATCTAATAGTCCTCCCAGGGTCAGCTGAGAACAGGATCACTGTACATACAGATCTAATAGTCCTCCCAGGGTCAGCTAAGAACAGGATCACTGTACATACAGATCTAATAGTCCTCCCAGGGTCAGCTGAGAACAGGATCACTGTACATACAGATCTAATAGTCCTCCCAGGGTCAGCTAAGAACAGGATCACTGTACATACAGATCTAATAGTCCTCCCAGGGTCAGCTGAGAACAGGATCACTGTACATACAGATCTAATAATCCTCCCAGGGTCAGCTAAGAACAGGATCACTGTACACACAGATCTAATAGTCCTCCCAGGGTCAGCTGAGAACAGGATCACTGTACATACAGATCTAATAGTCCTCCCAGGGTCAGCTAAGAACAGGATCACTGTACATACAGATCTAATAGTCCTCCCAGGGTCAGCTGAGAACAGGATCACTGTACATACAGATCTAATAGTCCTCCCAGGGTCAGCTGAGAACAGGATCACTGTACATACAGATCTAATAGTCCTCCCAGGGTCAGCTGAGAACAGGATCACTGTACATACAGATCTAATAGTCCTCCCAGGGTCAGCTGAGAACAGGATCACTGTACATACAGATCTAATAGTCCCCCCAGGGTCAGCTGAGAATAGGATCACTGTACATACAGATCTAATAGTCCTCCCAGGGTCAGCTGAGAACAGGATCACTGTACACACAGATCTAATAGTCCTCCCAGGGTCAGCTGAGAACAGGATCACTGTACATACAGATCTAATAGTCCTCCCAGGGTCAGCTAAAAACAGGATCACTGTACATACAGATCTAATAGTCCTCCCAGGGTCAGCTGAGAACAGGATCACTGTACATACAGATCTAATAGTCCTCCCAGGGTCAGCTAAGAACAGGATCACTGTACATACAGATCTAATAGTCCTCCCAGGGTCAGCTGAGAACAGGATCACTGAAGTCAACATGACAAATGGTCTTGATAACAAGATACATGCAGTAGGCTGGATATGGTCAGGCACAATACAGTGACATTTCCAATCATTGACAAAGGCATCTGAACACTATACATGTACATCAACTATCGTCAGATAACTGTATCATCCTCCCATTGTCAGGGTTTCTAATTTCCTAAACTGTCGGTGTAACTAACACCCTCTGTTCTGTGCATAAAAATGTGGTGCTCATGTGCCATATTGGTCTGTATCATTTCTGATCAACACAGGGAGCATGTATCTGCATACAAGTGAGATGGGGGATCCAGTATATCTTGTAAGAGAATTAACAAGTCTTATACTAAATTATTACACAAGAACACACAGTACAACATCTTCTTCAGCTGTGACAAATGCTGAGCCCACTCTGCTCCATTTATGAGCTCCAATCCCTGGTGCAACCAGGGGTTATATCTGATAGTAGGAGGTACATGTATGCCTATACAATCAGATGCCATGAGCAGAAGAACAAGAGCCCAAGGGGCTTCAATATACGCCCATATATCTGGAATTACACTGGTCCAAATTTCAAGGTTGTTTAATGGCCTTGATCCCAATTGGTAGCTAGCAATCCAGAGAACGGTCTACGATTTTGTGCTTCTGAGAATGTAACATATTTCACATCTTATAATGAATGATAAAATAAAATGGTCTTAACTCTTGGTAACTAGGTGACCTTGAAACAAGAGCTGAGAGCTCACATATCCCACACTGAAATCGACAATAGTCAAACACAAGAAAATAGTAGTTTCCCTTTAAATGAATTCCTTTCAGGTGAGAAAATTGTTCATGAGGGAAGAACGAGAGATCCTGAAGGATCTTGGCGCCCACCATTGTCCGATAATTGTAAGCTAATGACTAGAGGATCTTTTTGTCCATTGTTACTAAGTACAAACGATTGATTTGTAATTTTGTTTAAAGAATTTCGAATCTGAGCGAAAAGGATCGGAAAAGGTCACTGAAAAACACCAAGACATAATCTAAGTTTCAGGAGTTTCAAGATTTCTAGAAACTGTACTTATGTCGGTTGTTATAATACAAGAGAAATGAGCAAAGTTAGTCTGAAAGTGAATGTACATGTACGGAGGATTCTTCGCCTTTGGTTCGTAGTATGTTTTTTATTTATTTTTTTGCACGTGTCATCATTGGGTACTGGAAGCGAAGACCAATCTCTGACACTTTGGCATGAGCTATGAAACATACTTAAGATTTTATAATTAAGAACGAGTGCTAATTCTGTTCTGTTTATACGGCTATTTTGAGATATCTCTTTTAAGATACCATGCCTGAAAATAGCAAGATGGTACACTACTTAATACTGAAGGGATCCGGTCTGCGCAGCAATGTTGAAACTTTGAACTTGCCTGAATCCTGATTATCTCCCTTGGATCGAAACATGCAGTAGTCTACAGTTGTCGAGTTGTGACGTTGAGTCACAAGAGTGACGTCCCTTCATGTAGCCGACCCGCCGGCAGACGAAAGGGTGGAGCAGTTCACTTGCTAATGAAAGCTGATTTAAAATTTGAAGAAATACATTTTAATTCCGAATTATTTGAACTCCTTGATATGGAAGGTGAAGGTATGGATATTCTCTATAGTCAATATATAGAATATTCCCCACCGTTTGATCCGCCAACTCTTGTGATGCAACGTCACAACTCGAGAATACCGAATTAATTTAAAGCGTAACTTGGATTTTCGAATCAGACCAAAAAGGTATCTTGCACTACTAGGCCCCATGTGGGCCCTGTGTACCAAATTTTAGAAAGATCCATGCAGTAGTTCCTGAAAAATCGCGATAACAAGGTTTCATGGAGAAATTCAAGATGGCTGCCTTGTGGCCATATTGGATTTTCGATTCGGACCGAAAAAGGTATCTTGCAAAACTAGACCCCAAGGGGAACCTGTGTACCAAATTTGAGAAAGATTCATACAGTACTTCCTGAGAAATGACGATAAAGTTTCATGGGGAAACCCAAGATGGCTGCCTGGTGGCCATATTGGATTTTCGAATCGGACCAGAAAAGGTATCTTGCACAACTAGACCCCAAGGGGAACCTGTGTACCAAATTTGAGAAAGATCCATACAGTAGTTCCTGAGAAATCGCGATAACAAGGTTTCATGGGGAAATCCAAGATGGCTGCCTGGTGGCCATATTGGATTTTCGAATCGGACCAAAAAAGGTATCTTGCACAACTAGACCCCAAGGGGAACCTGTGTACCAAATTTGAGAAAGATCCATGCAGTAGTTCCTGAGAAATCGCGATAACAAGGTTTCATGGGGGAAATCCAAGATGGCTGCCTGGTGGCCATATTGGATTTTCGAATCGGACCAGAAAAGTTTCTTGCACAAATAGACCCCAAGGGGAACCTGTGTACCAAATTTGAGAAAGATCCATGCAGTAGTTCCTGAGAAATCTCGATAACAAGGTTTCATGGGGAAATCCAAGATGGCTACCTGGTGGCCATATTGGATTTTCGATTCGGACCAAAAAAGGTTTCTTGCATAACTAGACCCCAAGGGGCTTCCTCAACCGGTCTCTCTGTTCACATATTGCTGACAGCAGTGATGTATATATGAACACTTCCTGGTTCATGTTGAACATGTTCTTGGATTTTCGATTCGGACCAAAAAAGGTTTCTTGCATAACTAGACCCCAAGGGGAACCTGTGTACCAAATTTCAGAAAGATCCATGCAGTAGTTCCCGAGAAATCGCGATAACAAGGTTTCATGGGGAAATCCAAGATGGCTGCCTGGTGGCCATATTGGATTTTCGAATCGGACCAAAAAAGGTTTCTTGCACAACTAGACCCCAAGGGGAACCTGTGTAACCAAATTTGAGAAAGATCCATGCAGTAGTTCCTGAGAAATCGCGATAACAAGGTTTCATGGGGAAATCCAAGATGGCTGCCTGGTGGCCATATTGGATTTTCGAATCGGACCAAAAAAGGTTTCTTGCATAACTAGACCCCAAGGGGAACCTGTGTACCAAATTTGAGAAAGATCCATGCAGTAGTTCCTGAGAAATCGCGATAACAAGGTTTCATGGGGAAATCCAAGATGGCTGCCTGGTGGCCATATTGGATTTTCGAATCGGACCAAAAAAGGTTTCTTGCACAACTAGACCCCAAGGGGAACCTGTGTACCAAATTTGAGAAAGATCCATGCAGTAGTTCCTGAGAAATCGCGATAACAAGGTTTCATGGGGAAATCCAAGATGGCTGCCTGGTGGCCATATTGGATTTTCGAATCGGACCAAAAAGGTTTCTTGCACAACTAGACCCCAAGGGGAACCTGTGTACCAAATTTGAGAAAGATCCATGCAGTAGTTCCTGAGAAATCGCGATAACAAGAAATTGTTTACGGACGGACGGACGACGGACGGACGGACGACGGACGGACGACGGACCACGGACAAAAAGCGATTTGAACAGCCCACCATCTGGTGATGGTGGGCTAAAAATGTGAAGAAAGTGATGAAGTAAACCTTTGTCCTCGAGTTAATAAACAGGTATAAGTTCATAAAGGACCCCTCTTCTCGTTAAATTAGTAAATGTACGGTTTTTATTTCACAACAGTTTAACTGAATGTAGCTGTTTCTTACATGTATCAAACATAGGAGACAACTCCACAGGACAAATGCCATATACATGTAGGGGAGACAACTCTGAATATTCCAACCTAACGCATATAGTTAGCTAAACCTGATTCAGTTTTGCGGGACTGTGACCTTGACCTTTGAGAAATTGATCTCAAAATGAATATGGTTCCTCTTTGCCATGCGAGTAAGGTATACCCAAAGTTTGGTACCAATCCATACCTTGAAACCAGAGATATCGCATGGACAACAAATATTAATGGATGACTGGACAGAACGCAATATCGCATTACATGACCTCCTCTTCGACGGGCATATGAAAATGTTTCTTTTTAATGATTTTTCGATTTTGGGGTCACAATGACCTTGACCTTTGACCCACATTTTGGTATGTAACACATCGTGTCCCTTAATGTATCTACTGCCACAAAAAAAAGTTATTTTTAATGATTTCCTGATTTTGGGGTCACAGTGACCTTGACCTGAATTTTGGTACATGACACATCGTCTTCCCTCAGTGTATCAATGGACACAAAATATCATGATTTTTAACAATTTCATAATTTTGGGGGTCACAGTGACCTTGACCTTCACCTACATTTTGGTACATGACACATCATGTCCCCCTAATGTATCTACTGACACAAAAAAGTAATTTTTAAAAATTTCTTGATTCTGGGGTTACAGTGACCTTGACTATTAACCTTGACCTAAATTTTGGTACATGACAAAATCGTGTCCCCTTAATATATCAATGGACACAAAAAATCATGATTTTTAACAATTTCATGATTTTGGGGTCACAGTGACCTTGACCTTTGACCTTGACCTACATTTTGGTATGTGACACATCGTGTCCCCTGAATGTATCTACTGACTCAAAAGTTATTTTTAATAATTTCCTAACTTTGGGGACATACATGTAGTGACCTTTGACCTTAGACCTTGACCCAATGTTTGGTATGCAGCACTTCATTCCCCTCTACTGAATCCACTCACAACGAGAGATCCTGAAGGATCTTGGCGCCCACCATTGTCCGATAATTGTAAGCTAATGACTAGAGGATCTTTTTGTCCATTGTTAATAAGAACAAACAATTGATTTGTAATTTTGTTTACAGAATTTCGAATCTGAGCGAAAAGGATCAGAAAAGGCCACTGAAAAACACCAAGATATAATCTAAGTTTCAGGAGTTTCAAGGTTTCTAGAAACTGTACTTATGTCGGTTGTTATAATACAAGAGAAATGAGCAAAGTTAGTCTGAAAGTGATTGAACATGTACGGAGGATTCTTCGCCTTTGCTTCGTAGTATATTTTTTATTTATTTTTTTGCACGTGTCATCATTGGGTACTGGAAGCGAAGATCAATCTCTTTGACACTTTGGCATGAGCTATGAAACATACTTAAGATTTTATAATTTAGAACGAATGCTAATTCTGTTCTGTTTATATGCAGTAGTCTACAGCTGTCGAGTTGTGACGTTGAGTCACAAGAGTCACGTCCCTTCATGTAGCCGACCCGCCGGCAGACGAAAGGGTGGAGCAGTTCACTTGCTACTGCATGGACTACAGAAAGCTGATTTAAAATTTGAAGAAATACATTTTAATTCCGAATTATTGGAACTCCTTGCTATGGAAGGTGAAGGTATGGATGTTCTCTATAGTCAGTATATAGAATATGCCCCACCGTTTGATCTGCCGACTCTTGTGATGTAACGTCACAACTCGAGAATACCGAATTCATTTGAAGCGTAACTTGGATTTTCGAATCGGACCAAAAAAGGTATGTTGCACTACTAGGCCCCATGTGGGACCTGTGTACCAAATTTCAGAAAGATCAATGAAATATTTCCTGAGAATTCACGGTAACAATGTTTCAAGGGGAAATTCAAGATGGCCACCTTCTGGCCATATTGGATTTTGGATTCGGACCCAAAAAGGTATCTTGCACAACTAGACCACAAGGGGAACCTTTGTACCAAATTTGAGAAAGATCCATGAAGTACTTCCTGAGAAATCACGATAACAAATTTGCATGGGAAAATCCAAGATGGCCGCCTGTTGGCCATATTGAATTTTCGAATCGGACCAGAAAAGGTATCTCACACAACTAGGCGACAAGGTGAACCTGTGTACCAAATTTAATAAAGATCCATGCAGTAGTTCCTGAGAAATCGCAATAACAAAGTTTCATGGGGAAATCCAAGATGGCCGCCTGATGGACATATTGGATTTTGGAATCGGTCCAGAAAAGGTATCTTGCACAATTGAACCTGTGTATCAAATTTGAGAAAGATCCAGGCAGTACTTCCTGAGAAATCATGATAAAAAAATTTCATGGGGAAGTCTAAGATGGCTGCCTGGTGACCATATTGGATTTTCGATTCGGTGAGTGAGTGAGTGAATAGGGTTTAACATCGCTTTCAACATTTTTTCAGCTATATCACGACGCGGAAGGGAAGGGAGAGGCAGGGGAACCTACTTGTAACAGAGCAGATCTAATGCTGCCATTTAATAGTGCTGTCCCACTGAAATATCATGCCATAGGCAGACAGGACACCCCACTCAGTCACATTATACTGACACCGAGCGAACCAGTTCCATTTTTCAAGTCTTAGGTATGACCCAGCCTGGGATCGAACCCAGTACCTACGGCTAACGAGACCGACGCTCTAACCATTAGACCACCGCAGTTTCATGGGGAAATCCAAGATGGCTGCCTGGTGGCCATACTGGATTTTCAAATCGCACCAGGAAAGGTATCTTGCACAACTAGATCCCAAGGGGAACCTGTGTACGAAATTTGAGAAAGATCCATGCAGTAGTTCCTGAGAAATCGCGATAACAAGGTTTCATGGGGAAATGCAATATGGCTGCCTGGTGGCCATATTGGTTTTTCGAATCGGACCGAAAAAGGTATCTTGCACAACTAGACCCCAAGGGGAACCTGTGTACCAAATTTGAGAAAGATCCATGAAGCAGTTCCTGAGAAATCGCGATAACAAGGTTTCATGGGGGGAATCCCAGATGGCTGCCTGGTGGCCATATTGGATTTTCGAATCGGACCAGAAAAGGTATCTTGCACAGCTAGACCCCAAGGGGAACCTGTGTATCATATTTGAGAAAGATCCATGCAGTAGTTCCTGAGAAATCGCGATAAGATTTCATGGGGAAATCCAAGATGGCTGCCTGGTGGCCATATTGTATTTTGAAATCGGACCAAAAAAGGTTTCTTGCACAACTAGACCCCAAGGGGAACCTGTGTAGCAAATTTGAGAAAGATCCATCCAGTAGTTCATGAGAAATCGCGATAACAAGGTTTCATGGGGAAATCCAAGATGGCTGCCTGGTGGCCATATTGGATTTTCGAATCAGACCAAAAAAGGTATCTGCACAACTAGGCCCCAAGGGGAACCTGTGTACCAAATTTGAGAAAGATCCATGCAGTAGTTCCTGAGAAATCGCGATAACAAGGTTTCATGGGGAAATCCAAGATGGCTGCCTGGCGGCCATATTGGATTTTCGAATCGGACCAAAAAAGGTTTCTTTGCACAACTAGACCCCAAGGGGAACCTGTGTACCAAATTTGAGAAAGATCCATGCAGTAGTTCCTGAGAAATTGTGATAACAAGGTTTCATGGGGAAATTCAAGATGGCTGCCTGGTGGCCATATTGAATTTTCGAATCGGACCAGAAAAGGTATCTCACACAACTAGGCGACAAGGTGAACCTGTGTAGCAAATTTGAGAAAGATCCATGCAGTAGTTCATGAAAAATCGCAATAACAAGGTTTCATGGGGAAATCCAAGATGGCTGCCTGGTGGCCATATTGGATTTTCGAATCGGACCAAAAAGGGTTTCTTGCACAACTAGACCCCAAGGGGAACCTGTGTACCAAATTTGAGAAAGATCCATGCAGTAGTTCCCGAGAAATCGCGATAACAAGGTTTCATGGGGAAATCCAAGATGGCCGGCTGGTGGCCATATTGGATTTTCGAATCGGACCAAAAAAGGTTTCTTGCACAACTAGACCTCAAGGGGAACCTGTGTGCCAAATTTGAGAAAGATCCATGCAGTAGTTCCTGAGAAATCGCGATAACAAGAATTGTTTACCGACGGACGGACTGACGTCTGGACTGACTGACGTCCGGACTGACTGACGACGGACGACGGACCACGGACGAAAAGTGATTTGAACAGCCCACCATCTGGTGATGGTGGGCTAAAAACTTAGAAATTTTTAATGATTTCCTGATTTTTCAGTAACACTGACCTTTGACCTTGACCTACATTTGGTATGCAACACATCGTTTCCGCCTAGGGCATCCACTCACCAAAAATTAGAACTGTAGATAGAAAACTATCAATGATCAATGATTTCCTGATTTTAGGCAACAGTGACCTTTGACCTCTGACCTCGACCTGAATTTCGGTACGCGACACATCGTCTTCACCTGATGTATAAAAAATTGCAACTGTGGATAGAAAACATTCAGAGATATAGACCGGACACGAACACTTCAGTGATTTCCTGTTTTTCAGGCCAGTGACCTTTGACCTCGACCTTCATTTTTGTACGCGACACATCGTCTCCCCGTAGGGTATCCACTCACCAAAAATTGGAACTGTAAATAGAAAAGTGTTCCAGATATAGACCGGACATGGGGGGCGGACAGACGGACGGTACGACACACGGACAGACGGACGGAAACCGCCATCACATAATACGTCCACCTTTTTGGCGGGCGTATAAAAATTTCACCTGAAACTGGCATTTGATTGAATCGCCTCTCTCACCTGGACCCTCTCACCTACATGTTGTCTCCATATTCAGACCTTGTCTGGACACAGCTCCTTACAAACCAATTATTCTGATAATTAGCAGGATTTGAGAGACTTTGATCCTGTTGATCCTGTCTGCAGACACCCAATACTGGGCAGTCAGTCCTGTTGAAGACAGGTGTGTGTATACTGACCAGTACATGTATATATCAGGTCTCTGGGCAGGGTTCAGTCAGTCTCTCTTGCAGAGATTCAGGGGATTTCATTCTGTGACCAGGTCAACATAAGGTCAGATGTATCACATCTTGACCACTCGTCCCACTATACCATCCAAACAATAGTACATTACATTCACCTTTTCTTCATTGTCGTGTCATGTGGTTATGTGAAGCATAACTGCATGTGGTACTTATTGCAATCATATCTTCTAAATCTTCTAAATTGTAGGATTTATACCTTACATGTACTTCTTGTTCTTTTACTTTAAAATTAACAAGAAAACTCAAGATGCTGTATGAATAAGAGCGATTTTCTTCCGGAAGAAATGACACATGAGGTTATGGTTTACAACAATATCAAGGTGATGAAAATAATGATAAGGGCAGAATAATGAATACGTCAAGTGGTGATTTAAAACTTGGAGATTGAAAAACCATACATATGCTCACTTTGTCAATGTTTTGACAAGGAATTCTACCTCGGGGAAGATGGGCAAGTACCTGCATTGGCTCAGCAATACATGTATGCTGTGATTTTTTTTTATTTACAACCGGTTTTCTCTGATCCACTGATAACCAACCATAATAAAAAGGCTGTTTTTTAAAAAGATCGCTTGGATCCAACACATTTTTTTCACTGAATGATTTAAAATTTTCGGAGTACATTATGGAAAATTATTTGACCAGTATCACACACAGCAGGAGCCGCAGAGCACATTTGAAAGTGGGGGGGCTGAACTCTATACCGGCCATATTAAATGTTGGACTGGTGCTATTTAAGATAGAATTTATAACATTGCGATCCCAAAAAGTGGGAAACTTGCCCCCGGCCGCTCCGCATCCCCCGACACACACAGATATAATACAAGGAATTCATTGTGCTACATATTAATACTATTACTATGGAACCAACACACTATTGAAAGTCGGAAGAAATAACATCCACCACGCACAGCCCAAACAGATTTACAAGTGGGAGGGGTCTATATCATGTGTAATATATTCCGATCAGTCTTGTGTGACAGTGAAACATTACAGGTTAATAAAAGATGATTTTCATATGTGATATTGTCATAAAATTGCTGTATATGATGTATGTCAACAAACAATGATTCCAATTAAATATGTGATATGGGAGATAAACCTACCAGCCAGGTCAGACAGCATTATCACACAATAGCTGACCTAATGGATAACATATATTTATACAGACAATACTGACAAGGGCCTGAACTCAGATTTGTCAAAATGATCCTCTTGTCTCTTACATCATCTTGTATGACAATGCCTTGCTGGGAAAATAACATTTTTTCGCTCCACCAGAGGGATGCACCCACAACGTGGACCAGGGGCCGGGGGAAAACAACAAGGAAAAGCTGTTAAGGTAAATCCGTCTTCCCACTGGACAAAGAGCACTTCAATATATTTTTTTCATGTTACTCTATCATGTCTCGGAAAGCTCAGTGCCCTCCTAGCAAAGTTTCTGGTCTGCTGGACCAGAAAGGTTTCCGGGCACCGATCAAAGTTTCATGACTAATTTTGACCATAAAAATGTTTCTGCCAGGCCCAAGATGGGCATAGATTACATTTTCAAAGTTTTGCAGTTTCAGATCTCACTACTGGGCCTCATAAATATCCTAATGAAGTCTAATGACCAACCTAGAATTTCTCTGGTCCCATAGCTATCCGGACAAAACGACCTGGTGAGGTTTTAAGGTGAGTTAAGTTGTGGTTTGGAGTACGTTAGGAAAACAAAATATCGCAACGAAAGAAATTCTTCAGTCGTAGTTTTAACTATGGCAAGCCAAAGTGCTTTTTATTCCGAATTTCCGATATCGGGAATTAGAATTTCCGATATCGGAAATTCAGTGACAATTTTCGATATCGGAAATAGAATTTCCCATATCGGGAATTCAATTTCCGATATCGGGAATTCAATTTCCGTTATCGGAAATAGAATTTCCCATATCGGAAATTGTCACCGAATTTCCGATATCGGAAATGAAAGCCTGAAAGCTTTACAAAACCTAGGGGTGCATTCCACACCTAAATCTGAATCTGAATCTGAATCTGAAACCTAAATGATGTGCGGCTAAAAACAGGCATGGGTTCGGATCTTCGACCATAAATAGATGTAAAATCTTTAACAAAAACCTTGTAAACGTATATATTTTCTAAATGGGCACACTCGTGCCATTATTTCAGGGGACTTGTGAGCTATTGAAATTGAAAAGGAAAGACGTGCAATCCTCCTTAGCCCTTCTTCAACTTTTCTGAAAAACATGAAATGATTTTCTTTTTATGTATGTTAAAGTGTTTCCCGTCCAAAGGACAATTTAATATGGCGAAAAAAATAGGGGGTCGACCTACTCGTTTTTTGTAAAATTTTATCGCCATAGAGGAATCATGATTTTCGCTTCCAGAAAAAGTGCGGATTTTGGTCCTCCAGATATTCAATTCCGGACACGATTAACTCTGTAGTGGCGAGTGGGTGCGATCAACAAGCAATTGTTATATCCTCGTTTGGAGAAATGGTTACGTCCAGCAGGGTGATACTATAGATATCAGTTAGTAGATAGGTAAGAAGAATTACCTTGCTGTCAAAATCGGGCGATCTTCCTTATTATAAAATTAGGGAGGGACCACTTTGTACGAAACCGTGGCAAGTGTGGAGTGCACCCTAGAGTTGCAATTCCCGATATCGGAAATTCAATGACAATTTCCGATATCGGGAATTGCATTTCCGATATCGGGAATTCAATTTCCGATATCGGGAATTGTCTCCGAATTTCCGATATCGGAAATTCCAATTCCCGATATCGGAAATTCAATTTTTTTCTAATTTCCGATATCGGGAATTGCAATTTCCGTTATCGGAAATTGAATTTCCGATATCCAGAATTCAATTTTCGATATCGGTAGAGACCCCAACAGCAGTAAAGGCTGCCATGCGAACTGCGTGTGTAAACAAATTATGTGGTGATGGAAAATGTCATAAAACATTAATTTCTGGCTTAATTAACTGTGAAAATTAGTTGGATTAAATAAATGTAATGTTCTGTTGTCGATGGTATTTGAATTAGTCCATAAAATGTTTCGTGATCGGCAGAGAGCGGCCCTGGAGTTCATCTAATTTTGCAGACGCGTCTGGTCGCCGTGGAAAATGGCGACGCTTTTTTAAAAGTACTTATCTTGCATGGTCTCTTAGGATATGAGCCAGGGGGTTGTTCCCTTTCAATTTGGTTTTAAAATTTTGATAATTTCTCACAGAATATCGCAAAAGTACCAGTTTTATTAAAACTTGCTCCAGTTTTTTCGTAGCCCGTTTTGCAGCACATTTGCGTGACCTCGAAAGCTGTCTCCGATGAGAATGACCGAGCTGGTAGTGGTAGTCCGTTATTTAAATGTTCGTCTCACTGTTCTGACTGATATATAAATAAAAATTGTACTGGCTCATCTGGTAATCCCGAATTTATTTCGACTTGTTTTCCCCGAAGAGCAAGACGCCTTTTTGTTCAACGTAACCAGGGGTAACGAGGTCATGCCGACAGAGGGAGTCTCCCGTGTAAAATGGCGGCGCCCTTTCGATAGCGTCAGTTGAGGTTGAATGCTGGCGAAAAAACGATCTATTTTGCTATAAATTTTGCGATACTGTTACTGTTTAATGTAGGAATTAGTATGTGAATTATATCAGAATGTATTACAATGTCAAGTCACATGACCTCAAAGACAGTAAAGCTGTCGCAAGTCGTCGTGGTTCACCATGGAATTCTCCTTACCACGTCCAGCTGGTACAGCATGCGGTTGCCGTTTCGCGGGTATTGAGAAAACAGCTCCAGTCATGTTAGCAGTAATCTCCCTTGAATTGAACTGGTTAGCATGGACAAAACGTGCGATTTGAAACAAATCAGTTGAAATGTTTAATTTGTTTCGCCAGAATAATATTTTCTAAAATGTTTTAAAAGATAAAAAAATTATTAGCGTATAAAATAGTCGTGATGAAGTAAGTTTTATCAACCTCTGTTTATTTTATTTTGCAACAACAACAACAACTTTTCTTTGACTCCATTCACTCAGATGTTTTTTTTTTATTCTGGCTGACATTGGTGCTTCATCTACTAAATTATAACAGGATGAACATAAGGAAATACAGGCTGTTCAACTGATTTGATTAAAAAAAAAATATCCATTTGTTTATAACTGATTTCTTATTAGAAAATTAGAATATACATCGATAAATAATGTTCCATACCGGTACGGAGTAAGAATTTTATGGAAATTAACTCAATAATGATTGTCAGTGGGCAAATATAATTATGTGGTGTGGGAATGGTCAGGTTGTCCATGAGTCAAATCTTTTTCTCAATAAAATTCCAAGTTTACATTTAGAAATCCTGGTGACATTTGATACCAGCTGTTTCAATGCAGATACAACGGTACCAATGGTAAAACGGTGTTCCATTATGCAAATTTATGCAAATTAGGTTGCTAAATATTTTTCCGATGCGAAAAAAAATGATGCCAATGAATTCGGAATGTTGAAATACCCCTGACTACCAAATTTCATCAAAATAGTCCTAAAACTAAAAAAAAATGAGTCATTTTCCCTCAAATTTGCTAATAATTGTGTACCGTTTGACCCACCAGGCTCCCATTGTTTAAAGATGTAATCAGCCTCAAAATGGATGGATTTTGTAAACTCTCTCCTATGCGTTTTTCCGGCAGGGAAGATTACCAAAGTATCATATGTATTATATTTGATTATGGTGGGATCGCCATATACAACGAATGCAAGAATATCTTGTCAGAGAAATATGAAACTCTGCCCGCTTCGACGTGTTTTCTGTTTCGCCATTGAGTGTGTGTTGTACGCGGAGAGGAAAATGACGTCACTGCGTGACGTATGAGTGACGTGGCGACGCTCACGAATCTAAATGCTGCACATCAGCTGCAGCTATGGGATAACGTCATGGCTCGTGCCTACGGTTCGGTAATGTCGCATAGCATACGCTGGTAGAATGCACCACACGTGTATACGCTTGTTGACACGGCCGTGGAAAAAATAAACGGCATGCCATGCTGTTTATTTTTAAAGATCAACTCCTTCTATTTTCTCGTGAATGGTAGAAACAAGTTCAGTTTTTTGTGGTCATATGTGTCTCTTTTTGTATCTGTTATAACATATGTCACTTTCGCTGAGTTTGAGAGGCATCGATTTCAGCCCAGATTTGAGGCTGATTACATCTTTAAGCATAGGCCGGCATTCCGATGAAATGGCCAAAAGAAATATCTTTAAAAATATGCATAAAATCGGGTTCTTGCCCGATTTTGATAATTTAAACACCGAAAAATTGCTAGAAATGTCACCTATGCAACTACATCTTCAGAGGTTGAAACCAAAGAAGATGAAAAAAATGTTGGGGTCCCTAATATCGGAAATTGAAGGTCATGAATTTCCGATATCGGAAATTTTAATTCCGATATCGGGAATTCAATTCCCGATATCGGAATTTCTCGAATAAAAAGCACTTTGGCTTGCCATATTTAACAGTTCTACACTGGTATAAAGACTGTCATGAACATTAATAAAGTGAATATATACCATCATCGTCTATGTAGTTTCAAAGATGATACATGTACTTTGAGCTTCCAAACAAGATGTAACATGATGAAAATATTCGTCTAGAATTTTTTATTTTCATATTCCAAGGACAGGCAATCATTCAAGGTTTCTTGTAATGATACAGTACAGAGAGGGTTAAAATATGTTATCTTGTTGATTGGTCAGACTGTTTTCCAGGTCCCGAGTATGAAGTAGCGTATTCCTGCAAAATCGTCTGTTTCAAGATGACAACAATACCGGTACCTTTTTATACGCCCGCCAAAAGGCGGACGTATTATGTGATGGCGGTTTCCATCCGTGTGTCCGTCTGTCCGTCTGTCCGTCCGCCGTGTCCGGTCTATATCTGGGACAGTTTTCTGTCTACAGTTCTAATTTTTGGTGAGTGGATACCCTATGGGAAGACGATGTGTCGCGTACCAAAATGAAGGTCGAGGTCAGAGGTCAAAGGTCACTGGCCTAAAAAAAACAGGAAATCACTGAAGTGTTCGTGTCCGGTCTACATCTGTGAACGTTTTCTATCCACAGTTACAAATTTTTGTGAGTGGATACGCTAGGTGAAGACGATGTGTCGCGTACCAAAATTAAGGTCGAGGTCAGAGGTCAAAGGTCACTTGCCTAAAATCAGGAAATCATTGATCGTTGACAGTTTTCTATCTACAGTTCTAATTTTTGGTGAGTGGATGCCCTAGGGGGGAACGATATGTTGCATACCAAATGTAGGTCGAGGTCAGAGGTCAAAGGTCAGTGTGACTGAAAATCAGGAAATCATTAAAAATTTCTAATTTTTTGTGAGTGGATTCAATAGGAGGAAATGAAGTGTCGCATACCAAAAAATAGGTCAAGGTCAAAGGTCAGTGTGACCCCAAAATCAGGAATTTTTAAAAATAACATTTTTTTTGCCAGTAGATACATTAGGGAGACACAATGTGTCACCTACCAAAATGTAGGTCAAGGTCAAAGGTCAAGGTCACTGTGACCCCAAAATCGTGGAATTGTTAAAAATCATGATTTTTTGAGTCCATTGAGAAATTATGGGGATTCGTTTCGTCATGTACCGAAATTTAGATCCAGGTCCATAGTCAAGGTCGCTGTGACCCCAGAATCAAGGTCAAAGGTCAGTGTGACCTAAAAATCAGGAAATCAATAAAAATTACTAATTTTTTATGAGTGGATTCAATAGGGGGAAATGAAGTGTCGCATACCAAAAAAAATAGGTCAAGGTCAAAGGTCACTGACTCCAAAATCAGGAAATTATTACAAATAACATTTGTTGTGTCACTAGATACATTAGGGGGACACGATGTGTCACATACCAAAATGTGGGTCAGGGTCAAAGGTCAAGGTCACTGTGACCCCAAAATTGTGAAATTGTTAAAAATCATGATTTTTGTGTCCATTGAGAAATTATGGGGTGATGGTTTATCATGTCCCAAAATTTAGGTCAAGGTCAATAGTCAAGGTCACTGTGACTTCAGAATCAAGAAATCTTTGAAAAGTATTTTTTTTTTGTGTCAGTGGATACATTAGGGGGACGTCACATGTAGGTCAAGGCCGAACGTCAAGGTCACTGTGACCCCCAAAATCATGAGATTTATAAAAATCATGATTTTTTTTGTGTCCATTGATACATTGAGGGAAGACGATGTGTCCTGTACCAAAATTTAGGTCAAGGTCAAAGGTCAATGTCACTGTGACCCCAAAATCAGGAATTCATTACAAGTCACATTTTCGTATGCCTGTCGAAGACGAGGTCATGCAATGCGATGTTGCGTTCTATCCATTCATCCATTAACATTTGTTGTCCATGCGATAACTAGTTTCAAGGTATGGATTGGTACCAAATTTTGAGTATACCTTACTCGCATGGCAAAGAGGAGCCATACATCAATCGATCAAAGGTCAAGGTCACAGTCACCCAAAACTGAATCAAGTATAAGATGTGATATATGTTACATTCTCAGAAGCACAAAATTGTAGACCTTTCTCTGGTGTGCTAGCTACCACTTGGAATCAAGGCTACAAACTTGAAATTTGGACCAATATAATTCCAGATATACGGGCGTATATTGAAGCCCCTTGGGCTCTTGTTCCCTTTGTAAACATATGAAACCAGTCCAAATCCAAAACTGTATTTGGACAACAATTATTGATCTGACCAACATTTACATGTACAAAAAGACAATCCTAAACTCAAAAAAATTTATATTTTTATATTCATGATATCTCATTCTGGCACTCCAAACTGCACCTCATAGGGGTTAAATCCTCAGTAAACCACACCAGGTCCTTTGAGAGCAATCAGTTGAGCCATCCAAGAATTAATTTAAATAATGGAAGTCAGGAAGACGATAAAAAGGACAATGAGGAGTGGATTATATCAAGTATTGTGGTCATGTACTCTCCAATATTCAATGATATATATTATTCTTCTTGGAATAATATCTCACAGACAAGGCAGGTGACAGACAGACACACAGACAGACAAACACAGATGGACAAAGCAAAACAATACTGGTAGGTTCACAATTGTTTGAGAAGTTCAAAGCAAGCTAATAATTGCATCAAAGGAATACCTTTCGTACCTACAAAATGTATGTTAACCACAAGAGAATGTTTGTATATAATAAGGATATAACACAGTTCAATCGACTATCCCAGAATTCCCGAATCTGCTGTAATAGTGGTCTAGACTGGAAGAGATAGGGAGATACAAACAAGCTGGGCACATATCTATAGCCTTAGGGTGGCCTGTGGCTCAGTTCGAAGTGTTATCGGTTTTATGCGCAACAGTGATAGCCTTGAGCGGCTGTCTGATCCTGCACAAGCCTCATGACTCCTACACCCCATAAAATTGCAGGCAAAACGTTTTTGGAAATCAGAGAGAAAACACTAACAATTCTATGGTTATCTCCAGCTGGCCTCTCGGAAAATGATACAAGAGAAAGCCGAAGTTGAGGAAGAGAACAAAAGCTAGCCTCTTAATGTTGCAAAATTTCAGCTCAGTTTTCAAAATTTGCTATTTTTATCAGGGACTATAAACAAATACACAGGTATATATATACCCAGGGTTAGATGCAGGATTTCCGCCAAAGTCCTTGTTTGAAAATAGCTTTGTCGTTATTTGAAAAAATAATTTTGCAAAATGGCTAATATCACTCAAATGGTGTTGAACATGCCAAAACATTGTCAGTTTGTGTTCTTTGAGTGTTTTACACAAACTACTGTGCCTTTTGCCCCCGATATTCACTTTAATCTATGAGTTTTCTAAAATAAAGTCATTTGATTTTGTGGAAAAATGGTCATTTGATTTTATAGTTGTGTCCTTTTTAAGGACGCTGTGAGACCTTGTATCTAACTCTAATACTAGTGTCATTTAGAAAGGGGCCATCTAAGTAGTACGTACGCGATTCTCATAAATTTAAACCAGCGTACATAGTGAAATATCCAGATTTTTAAACCCCCTCCCACCTGCTTCACTGCATACGTAATACTTTAATACTTGAATGCCCCCAAAGTACATGCAGGTAACATTTCTATCCAATTATTTTGAGGATGACGCTTTCTTGGTGAAGCACAAGTATGGATGAGCCAGTCCCATG
>JAVTVY010015424.1:0-63667 GCA_036873755.1 Hanleya hanleyi
CTCAGACGAGTTGATATACCAAAGATGGAGTCCCAAGTCCTCTTAGTAGTCTCCAAATCAGTCAGTCTGTGATTCAGCCTGTTATTCAGAACAGCGCTCCCTGGCGTCGCGGAGCGAAACTAATGAAGTCATCTTGTAGGTCTTTCTCTGATGAGTTGATATACCAAAGATGGAGTCCCAACTCCTCTTAGTAGTCTCCAGATCAATCAGTCTGTGATTCAGCCTGTTATTCAAGAACAGCGCCCCCTGGCGTCGCGGAGCGGAACTAATGATGTTATCTTGTAGGTCTTGCTCAGATGAGTTGATATACCAAAGATGGAGTCCCAACTCCTCTTAGTAGTCTCTAAATCAGTCAGTCTGTGATTCAGCCTGTTATTCAGAACAGCGCCTCTGGCGTCGCGGAGCGAAACTAATGATGTCATCTTGTAGGTCTTGCTCAGATGAGTTGATATACCAAAGATGGAGTCCCAACTCCTCTTAGTAGTCTCCAAATAAGTCAGTCTGTGATTCAGCCTGTTATTCAGAACAGCGCCCCCTGGCGTCGCGGTGCGGAACTAATGATGTCATCTTGTAGGCCTTGCTCAGATGAGTTGACATTCCAAAGATGGAGTCCCAACTCCTCTTAGTAGTCTCCAGATAAATCAGTCTGTGATTCAGCCTGTTATTCAGAACAGCGCCCCCTCGCGTCGCGGAGCGGAACTAATGATGTCATCTTGTAGGTCTTGCTCAGATGAGTTGATATACTAAAGATGGAGTCCCAACTCCTCTTAGTAGTCTCCAGATCAATCAGTCTGTGATTCAGCCTGTTATTCAGAACAGCGCCCCCTGGCATCGCGGAGCGGAACTAATGCTGTCATCTTGTAGGTCTTGCTCAGATGAGTTGATATACCAAAGATGGAGTCCCAACTCCTTAGTACTCAGCCACAAGCTTTCCCAGTCTGTGATCTCGTAGCCTGTATTATTCAGAACAGCGCTCCTAAGGGCCGCGGTGCGGAACTTAATGAGATGTCATCTTGTGGTTCAAGCTCTACGATGAGTTGACATTCCAAAGATGGAGTCCCAATCCCTCTTAGTAGTCTCCAGATAAATCAGTTCCAGATTCAGCCTGTTATTCAGAACAGCGCCTCTGGCGTCGCGGAGCGAAACTAATGATGTCATCTTGTAGGTCTTGCTCAGATGAGTTGATATACCAAAGATGGAGTCCCAACTCCTCTTAGTAGTCTCCAAATAAGTCAGTCTGTGATTCAGCCTGTTATTCAGAACAGCGCCCCCTGGCGTCGCGGTGCGGAACTAATGATGTCATCTTGTAGGTCTTGCTCAGATGAGTTGACATTCCAAAGATGGAGTCCCAACTCCTCTTAGTAGTCTCCAAATAAGTCAGTCTGTGATTCAGTCTGTTATTCAGAACAGCGCCCCCTGGCGTGGTGGAGCAGAACTAATGATATCATCTTGTAGGTCTTTCTCAGATGAGTTGATATACCAAAGATGGAGTCCCAACTCCTCTTAGTAGTCTCCAGATCAATCAGTCTGTGATTCAGCCTGTTATTCAGAACAGCGCCCCCTGGCGTCGCGGTGCGGAACTAATGATGTCATCTTGTAGGTCTTGCTCAGATGAGTTGATATACCAAAGATGGAGTCCCAACTCCTCTTAGTAGTCTCCAAATAAGTCAGTCTGTGATTCAGTCTGTTATTCAGAACAGCGCCCCCTGGCGTGGTGGAGCAGAACTAATGATATCATCTTGTAGGTCTTTCTCAGATGAGTTGATATACCAAAGATGGAGTCCCAACTCCTCTTAGTAGTCTCCAGATCAATCAGTCTGTGATTCAGCCTGTTATTCAGAACAGCGCCCCCTGGCGTCGCGGTGCGGAACTAATGATGTCATCTTGTAGGTCTTGCTCAGATGGGTTGATATACCAAAGATGGAGTCCCAACTCCTCTTAGTAGTCTCCAAATCAGTCAATCTGTGATTCACCCTGTTATTCAGAACAGCGCCCCCTGGCGTGGCGGAGCAGAACTAATGATGTAATCTTGTAGGTCTTTCTCAGATGAGTTGATATACCAAAGATGGAGTCCCAACTCCTCTTAGTAGTCTCCAGATCAATCAGTCTGTGATTCAGCCTGTTATTCAAGAACACCGCCACCTGGCGTCGCGGAGCGGAACTAATGATGTTATCTTGTAGGTCTTGCTCAGATGAGTTGATATACCAAAGATGGAGTCCCAACTCCTCTTAGTAGTCTCTAAATCAGTCAATCTGTGATTCAGCCTGTTATTCAGAACAGCGCCCTCTGGCGTCGCGGAGCGGAACTAATGATGTCATCTTGTAGGTCTTGCTCAGATGAGTTGATATACCAAAGATGGAGTCCCAACTCCTCTTAGTAGTCTCCAAATCAGTCAGTCTGTGATTCAGCCTGTTATTCAGAACAGCGCCCCCTGGCGTCGCGGGGCGGAACTAATGATGTCATCTTGTAGGTCTTGCTCAGATGAGTTGATATACCAAAGATGGAGTCCCAACTCCTCTTAGTAGTCTCCAAATCAGTCAGTCTGTGATTCAGCCTGTTATTCAGAACAGCGCCCCCTGGCGTGGCGGAGCGGAACTAATGATGTCATCTTGTAGGTCATGCTCAGATGAGTTGATATACAAAAATGGAGTCCCAACTCCTCTTAGTAGTCTCCAAATCAGTCAGTCTGTGATTCAGCCTGTTATTCAGAAAAGCGCCCCCTGGCGTCGCGGATCGGAACTACTGATGTCATCTTGTAGGTCTTGCTCAGATGAGTTGATATACCAAAGATGGAGTCCCAACTCCTCTTAGTAGTCACCAAATCAGTCAGTCTGTGATTCAGCCTGTTATTCAGAACAGCGCCCCCTGGCGTCGTGAAGCGAAACTAATGATTTCATCTGGTACGTCGTGCTCAGATGAGTTGATATACCAAAGATGGAGTCCCAACTCCTCTTAGTAGTCTCCAAATCAGTCAGTCTGTGATTCAGCCTGTTATTCAGAACAGCGCCCCCTGGCGTCGAGGAGCGGAACTCATGATGTCATCTTGTAGGTCTTGCTCAGATGAGATGATATACCAAAGATGGAGTCCCAACTCCTCTTAGTAGTCTCCAAATCAGTCAGTCTGTGATTCAGCCTGTTATTCAGAACAGCGCCCCCTGGCGTCGTGAAGCGAAACTAATGATTTCATCTTGTACGTCGTGCTCAGATGAGTTGATATACCAAAGATGGAGTCCCAACTCCTCTTAGTAGTCTCCAAATCAGTCAGTCTGTGATTCAGCCTGTTATTCAGAAAAGCGCACCCTGGCGTCGCGGATCGGAACTACTGATGTCATCTTGTAGGTCTTGCTCAGATGAGTTGATATACCAAAGATGGAGCCCCAATTCCTTAGTAGTCTCCAAATCAGTCAGTCTGTGATTCAGCCTGTTATTCAGAACAGCTCCCCTGGCGTCGCGGAGCGGAACTAATGATGTCATCTTGTATGTCTTGCTCAGATGAGTTGATATACCAAAGATGGAGTCTCAACTCCTCTTAGTAGTCTCCAAATCAGTCAGTCTGTGATTCAGCCTGTTATTCAGAACAGCGCCCCCTGGCGTCGCGGAGCAGAACTAATGATGTCATCTTGTAGGTCTTGCTCAGATGAGTTGATATACTAAAGATGGAGTCCCAACTCCTCTTAGTAGTCTCCAAATCAGGAGCCAGTCTGTGATTCAGCCTGTTATTCAGAACAGCGCGCCCTGGCGTCCCGGAGCGGAACTACTGATGTCATCTTGTAGGTCTTGCTCAGATGAGTTGATATACCAAAGATGGAGTCCCAACTCCTCTTAGTAGTCTCCAAATCAGTCAGTCTGTGATTCAGCCTGTTATTCAGAACAGCGCCCCCTGGCGTCGCGGAGCGGAACTAATGATGTCATCTTGTTGGTCTTGCTCAGATGAGTTGATATACCAAAAGATGGAGTCCCAACTCCTCTTGGTAGTCACCAAATCAGTCAGTCTGTGATTCAGCCTGTTATTCAGAACAGCGCCCCCTGGCGTCGTGAAGCCAAGAAACTAATGATTTCGTCTTGTACGTCGTGCTCAGATGAGTTGATATACCAAAGATGAGTCCCAACTCCTCTTAGTAGTCTCCAATCAGTCAGTCTGTGATTACCAGCCTGTTATTCAGAAAAGCGCACCCTGGCGTCGCGGATCGGAACTACTGATGTCATCTTGTAGGTCTTGCTCAGATAGGTTGATATACCAAGAGATGGAGTCCCAACTCCTCTTAGTAGTCTCCAAATCAGTCAGTCTGTGATTCAGCCTGTTATTCAGAACAGCGCCCCCTGGCGTCCCGGAGCGGAACTACTGATGTCATCTTGTAGGTGTTGCTCGGATGAGTTGATATACCAAAGATGGAGTCCCAACTCCTCTTAGTAGTCTCCAAACCAGTCAGTCTGTGATTCAGCCTGTTATTCAGAACAGCGCCCACTGGCGTCGAGGAGCGGAACTAATGGCGTCATCTTGTAGGTGTTGCTCAGATGAGTTGATATTCCAAAGATGGAGTCCCAATTCCTCTTAGTAGTCTCCAAATCAGTCAGTCTGTGATTCAGCCTGTTATTCAGAACAGCGCACCCTGGCGTCGCGGAGCGGAACTAATGATGTCATCTTGTAGGTCTGGCTCAGATGAGTTGATATACCAAAGATGGAGTCCCAACTCCTCTTAGTAGTCTCCAAATCAGTCAGTCTGTGATTCAGCCTGTTATTCAGAACAGCGCCCCCTGGCGTCGCGGAGCGGAACTACTGATGTCATCTTGTAGGTCTTGCTCAGATGAGTTGATATTCCAAAGATGGAGTCCCAATTCCTCTCAGTAGTCTCCAAATCAGTCAGTCTGTGATTCAACCTGTTATTCAGAACAGTGCCCCCTGGCGTCGCGTAGCGGAACTAATGACGTCATCTTGTAGGTCTTGCTCAGATGAGTTGATATACCAAAGATGGAGTCCCAACTCCTCTTGGTAGTCTCCAAATCAGTCAGTCTGTGATTCAGCCTGTTATTCAGAACAGCGCCCCCTGGCGTCATGGGGGCAGGAACTAATGATGTCTCTTGTAGGTCTTGCTCAGATGAGTTGATATACAAAGATGGAGTCCCCGCTCCTCTTAGTAGTCTCCAAATCAGTCAGTCTGTGATTCAGCCTGTTATTCAGAACAGTGCCCCCTGGCGTCGCGGAGCGGAACTACTGATGTCATCTTGTAGGTCTTGCTCAGATGAGTTGATATACCAAAGATGGAGTCCCAACTCCTCTTAATAGTCTCCAAATCAGTCAGTCTGTGATTCAGCCTGTTATTCAGAACAGCGCCCCCTGGCGTCGCGAAGCGAAACTAATGATTTCATCTTGTACGTCGTGCTCAGATGAGTTGATATACCAAAGATGGAGTCCCAACTCCTCTTAGTAGTCTCCAAATCAGTCAGTCTGTGATTCAGCCTGTTATTCAGAAAAGCGCACCCTGGCGTCGCGGATCGGAACTACTGATGTCATCTTGCTTGGTCTTGCTCAGATGAGTTGATATACCAAGATGGAGCCCCAATTCCTTGTGGTCTCCAAATCCAGTCGGTCTGTGATTCAGCCTGTTGTCAGAACAGCGCGCCCCGGCGTCCCGGAGCGGAACTAATGATGTCATCTTGTAGGTCTTGCTCAGATGAGTTGATATACCAAAAATGGAGTCCCAACTCCTCTTAGTAGTCTCCAAATCAGTCAGTCTGTGATTCAGCCTGTTATTCAGAAAAGCGCCCCCTGGCGTCGCGGATCGGAACTACTGATGTCATCTTGTAGGTCTTGCTCAGATGAGTTGATATACCAAAGATGGAGTCCCAACTCCTCTTAGTAGTCACCAAATCAGTCAGTCTGTGATTCAGCCTGTTATTCAGAACAGCGCCCCCTGGCGTCGCGAAGCGAAACTAATGATTTCATCTTGTACGTCGTGCTCAGATGAGTTGATATACCAAAGATGGAGTCCCAACTCCTCTTAGTAGTCTCCAAATCAGTCAGTCTGTGATTCAGCCTGTTATTCAGAAAAGCGCACCCTGGCGTCGCGGAGCGGAACTACTGATGTCATCTTGTAGGTCTTGCTCAGATGAGTTGATATACCAAAGATGGAGTCCCAATTCCTTAGTAGTCTCCAAATCAGTCAGTCTGTGATTCAGCCTGTTATTCAGAACAGCGCCCCCTGGCGTCCCGGAGCGGAACTACTGTTGTCATCTTGTAGGTCTTGCTCCGATGAGTTGATATACCAAAGATGCAGTCCCAACTCCTCTTAGTAGTCTCCAAATCAGTCAGTCTGTGATTCAGCCTGTTATTCAGAACAGCACCCCCTGGCGTCGCGGAGCGGAACTAATGACGTCATCTTGTAGGTCTTCCTCAGATGAGTTGGTATACACTCCTCTTAGTAGTCTCCAAATCAGTCAGTCTGTGATTCAGCCTGTTATTCAGAACAGCGCCCCCTGGCGTCGCGGAGCGGAACTAATGACGTCATCCTGTAGGTCTTGCTCAGATGAGTTGATATACCAAAGATGGAGTCCCAACTCCTCTTAGTAGTCTCCAAATCAGTCAGTCTGTGATTCAGCTTGTTATTCAGAACAGCGCCCCCTGGCGTCGCGGAGCGGAACTAATGACGTCATCTTGTAGGTCTTGCTCAGATGAGTTGATATGGCAAAGATGGAGTCCCAACTCCTCTTAGTAGTCTCCAAATCAGTCAGTCTGTGATTCAGCCTGTTATTCAGAACAGCGCCCCCTGGCGTCACGGAGCGGAACTAATGATGTCATCTTGTAGGTCTTGCTCAGATGAGTTGATATACCAAAGATGGAGTCCCAACTCCTCTTAGTAGTCTCCAAATTAGTCAGTCTGTGATTCAGCCTGTTATTCAGAACAGCTCCCCCTGGCGTAGCGGAGCGGAACTAATGATGTCATCTTGTATGTCTTGCTCAGATGAGTTGATATACCAAAGATGGAGTCTCAACTCCTCTTAGTAGTCTCCAAATCAGTCAGTCTGTGATTCAGCCTGTTATTCAGAACAGCGCCCCCTGGCGTCGCGGAGCAGAACTAATGATGTCATCTTGTAGGTCTTGCTCAGATGAGTTGATATACTAAAGATGGAGTCCCAACTCCTCTTAGTAGTCTCCAAATCAGTCAGTCTGTGATTCAGCCTGTTATTCAGAACAGCGCCCCATGGCGTCGTGGAGCGAAACTAATGATGTCATCTGGTAGGTCTTGCTCAGATGAGTTGATATACCAAAGATGGAGTCCCAACTCCTCTTAGTAGTCTCCAAATCAGTCAGTCTGTGATTCAGCCTGTTATTCAGAACAGCGCCCCCTGGCGTCGCGGGGCGGAACTAATGATGTCATCTTGTAGGTCTTGCTCAGATGAGTTGATATACCAAAATGGAGTCCCAACTCCTCTTAGTAGTCTCCAAATCAGTCAGTCTGTGATTCAGCCTGTTATTCAGAACAGCGCCCCCTGGCGTCGAGGAGCGGAACTCATGATGTCATCTTGTAGGTCTTGCTCAGATGAGATGATATACCAAAGATGGAGTCCCAACTCCTCTTAGTAGTCTCCAAATCAGTCAGTCTGTGATTCAGCCTGTTATTCAGAACAGCGCCCCCTGGCGTCGTGAAGCGAAACTAATGATTTCATCTTGTACGTCGTGCTCAGATGAGTTGATATACCAAAGATGGAGTCCCAACTCCTCTTAGTAGTCTCCAAATCAGTCAGTCTGTGATTCAGCCTGTTATTCAGAAAAGCGCACCCTGGCGTCGCGGATCGGAACTACTGATGTCATCTTGTAGGTCTTGCTCAGATGAGTTGATATACCAAAGATGGAGCCCCAATTCCTTAGTAGTCTCCAAATCAGTCAGTCTGTGATTCAGCCTGTTATTCAGAACAGCTCCCCTGGCGTCGCGGAGCGGAACTAATGATGTCATCTTGTATGTCTTGCTCAGATGAGTTGATATACCAAAGATGGAGTCTCAACTCCTCTTAGTAGTCTCCAAATCAGTCAGTCTGTGATTCAGCCTGTTATTCAGAACAGCGCCCCCTGGCGTCGCGGAGCAGAACTAATGATGTCATCTTGTAGGTCTTGCTCAGATGAGTTGATATACTAAAGATGGAGTCCCAACTCCTCTTAGTAGTCTCCAAATCAGTCAGTCTGTGATTCAGCCTGTTATTCAGAACAGCGCCCCATGGCGTCGTGGAGCGAAACTAATGATGTCATCTGGTAGGTCTTGCTCAGATGAGTTGATATACCAAAGATGGAGTCCCAACTCCTCTTAGTAGTCTCCAAATCAGTCAGTCTGTGATTCAGCCTGTTATTCAGAACAGCGCCCCCTGGCGTCGCGGGGCGGAACTAATGATGTCATCTTGTAGGTCTTGCTCAGATGAGTTGATATACCAAAAATGGAGTCCCAACTCCTCTTAGTAGTCTCCAAATCAGTCAGTCTGTGATTCAGCCTGTTATTCAGAAAAGCGCCCCCTGGCGTCGCGGATCGGAACTACTGATGTCATCTTGTAGGTCTTGCTCAGATGAGTTGATATACCAAAGATGGAGTCCCAACTCCTCTTAGTAGTCACCAAATCAGTCAGTCTGTGATTCAGCCTGTTATTCAGAACAGCGCCCCCTGGCGTCGCGAAGCGAAACTAATGATTTCATCTTGTACGTCGTGCTCAGATGAGTTGATATACCAAAGATGGAGTCCCAACTCCTCTTAGTAGTCTCCAAATCAGTCAGCCTGTGATTCAGCCTGTTATTCAGAAAAGCGCACCCTGGCGTCGCGGATCGGAACTACTGATGTCATCTTGTAGGTCTTGCTCAGATGAGTTGATATACCAAAGATGGAGTCCCAATTCCTTAGTAGTCTCCAAATCAGTCAGTCTGTGATTCAGCCTGTTATTCAGAACAGCGCCCCCTGGCGTCCCGGAGCGGAACTACTGTTGTTATCTTGTAGGTCTTGCTCCGATGAGTTGATATACCAAAGATGCAGTCCCAACTCCTCTTAGTAGTCTCCAAATCAGTCAGTCTGTGATTCAGCCTGTTATTCAGAACAGCACCCCCTGGCGTCGCAGAGCGGAACTAATGACGTCATCTTGTAGGTCTTCCTCAGATGAGTTGGTATACACTCCTCTTAGTAGTCTCCAAATCAGTCAGTCTGTGATTCAGCCTGTTATTCAGAACAGCGCCCCCTGGCGTCGCGGAGCGGAACTAATGACGTCATCCTGTAGGTCTTGCTCAGATGAGTTGATATACCAAAGATGGAGTCCCAACTCCTCTTAGTAGTCTCCAAATCAGTCAGTCTGTGATTCAGCTTGTTATTCAGAACAGCGCCCCCTGGCGTCGCGGAGCGGAACTAATGACGTCATCTTGTAGGTCTTGCTCAGATGAGTTGATATGGCAAAGATGGAGTCCCAACTCCTCTTAGTAGTCTCCAAATCAGTCAGTCTGTGATTCAGCCTGTTATTCAGAACAACGCCCCCTGGCGTCACGGAGCGGAACTAATGATGTCATCTTGTAGGTCCTGCTCAGATGAGTTAATATATCAAAGATGGAGTCCCAACTCCTCTTAGTAGTCTCCAAATCAGTCAGTCTGTGATTCAGCCTGTTATTCACAACATCACGCCCTGGCGTCGCGGAGCGAAACTGATGTCGCCATCTTGTAGGTCTTGCTCAGATGAGTTGATATACCAAAGATGGAGTCCCAACTCCTCTTAGTAGTCTCCAAATCAGTCAGTCTGTGATTCAGCCTGTTATTCAGAACAGCGCCCCCTGGCGTGGCGGAGCGGAACTAATGATGTCATCTTGTAGGTCATGCTCAGATGAGTTGATATACAAAAATGGAGTCCCAACTCCTCTTAGTAGTCTCCAAATCAGTCAGTCTGTGATTCAGCCTGTTATTCAGAAAAGCGCCCCCTGGCGTCGCGGATCGGAACTACTGATGTCATCTTGTAGGTCTTGCTCAGATGAGTTGATATACCAAAGATGGAGTCCCAACTCCTTAGTAGTCTCCAAATCAGTCAGTCTGTGATTCAGCCTGTTATTCAGAACAGCGCCCCCTGGCGTCGCGGAGCGGAACTAATGATGTCATCTTGTAGGTCTTGCTCAGATGAGTTGATATACCAAAGATGGAGTCCCAACTCCTCTTAGTAGTCTCCAAATCAGTCAGTCTGTGATTCAGCCTGTTATTCAGAACAGCGCCCCCTGGCGTCGAGGAGCGGAACTAATGATGGCATCTTGTAGGTCTGGCTCAGATGAGTTGATATACCAAAGATGGAGTCCCAACTCCTCTTAGTAGTCTCCAAATCAGTCAGTCTGTGATTCAGCCTGTTATTCAGAACAGCGCCCCCTGGCGTCGCGGAGCGAACTAATGATGTCATCTTGTAGGTCTTGCTCAGATGAGTTGATATACCAAAGATGGAGTCCCAACTCCTCTTAGTAGTCTCCAAATCAGTCAGTCTGTGATTCAGCCTGTTATTCAGAACAGCGCCCCCTGGCGTGGCGGAGCGGAACTAATGATGTCATCTTGTAGGTCTTGCTCAGATGAGTTGATATACCAAAGATGGAGTCCCAACTCCTCTTAGTAGTCTCCAAATTAGTCAGTCTGTGATTCAGCCTGTTATTCAGAACAGCTCCCCCTGGCGTAGCGGAGCGGAACTAATGATGTCATCTTGTATGTCTTGCTCAGATGAGTTGATATACCAAAGATGGAGTCTCAACTCCTCTTAGTAGTCTCCAAATCAGTCAGTCTGTGATTCAGCCTGTTATTCAGAACAGCGCCCCCTGGCGTCGCGGAGCAGAACTAATGATGTCATCTTGTAGGTCTTGCTCAGATGAGTTGATATACTAAAGATGGAGTCCCAACTCCTCTTAGTAGTCTCCAAATCAGTCAGTCTGTGATTCAGCCTGTTATTCAGAACAGCGCCCCATGGCGTCGTGGAGCGAAACTAATGATGTCATCTGGTAGGTCTTGCTCAGATGAGTTGATATACCAAAGATGGAGTCCCAACTCCTCTTAGTAGTCTCCAAATCAGTCAGTCTGTGATTTAGCCTGTTATTCAGAACAGCGCCCCCTGGCGTCGCGGGGCGGAACTAATGATGTCATCTTGTAGGTCTTGCTCAGATGAGTTGATATACCAAAAATGGAGTCCCAACTCCTCTTAGTAGTCTCCAAATCAGTCAGTCTGTGATTCAGCCTGTTATTCAGAAAAGCGCCCCCTGGCGTCGCGGATCGGAACTACTGATGTCATCTTGTAGGTCTTGCTCAGATGAGTTGATATACCAAAGATGGAGTCCCAACTCCTCTTAGTAGTCACCAAATCAGTCAGTCTGTGATTCAGCCTGTTATTCAGAACAGCGCCCCCTGGCGTCGTGAAGCGAAACTAATGATTTCATCTGGTACGTCGTGCTCAGATGAGTTGATATACCAAAGATGGAGTCCCAACTCCTCTTAGTAGTCTCCAAATCAGTCAGTCTGTGATTCAGCCCGTTATTCAGAACAGCGCCCCCTGGCGTCGCGGGGCGGAACTAATGATGTCATCTTGTAGGTCTTGCTCAGATGAGTTGATATACCAAAAATGGAGTCCCAACTCCTCTTAGTAGTCTCCAAATCAGTCAGTCTGTGATTCAGCCTGTTATTCAGAAAAACGCCCCCTGGCGCCGCGGATCGGAACTACTGATGTCATCTTGTAGGTCTTGCTCAGATGAGTTGATATACCAAAGATGGAGTCCCAACTCCTCTTAGTAGTCTCCAAATCAGTCAGTCTGTGATTCAGCCTGTTATTCAGAACAGCGCCCCCTGGCGTCGCGAAGCGGAACTACTGATGTCATCTTGTAGGTCTTGCTCAGATGAGTTGATATACCAAAGATGGAGTCCCAACTCCTCTTAGTAGTCTCCAAATCAGTCAGTCTGTGATTCAGCCTGTTATTCAGAAAAGCGCACCCTGGCGTCGCGGATCGGAACTACTGATGTCATCTTGTAGGTCTTGCTCAGATGAGTTGATATACCAAAGATGGAGCCCCAATTCCTTAGTAGTCTCCAAATCAGTCAGTCTGTGATTCAGCCTGTTATTCAGAACAGCGCGCCCTGGCGTCCCGGAGCGGAACTACTGATGTCATCTTGTAGGTCTTGCTCAGATGAGTTGATATACCAAAGATGGAGTCCCAACTCCTCTTAGTAGTCTCCAAATCAGTCAGTCTGTGATTCAGCCTGTTATTCAGAACAGCGCCCCCTGGCGTCGCGGAGCGGAACTACTGATGTCATCTTGTAGGTCTTGCTCAGATGAGTTGATATACCAAAGATGGAGTCCCAACTCCTCTTAGTAGTCTCCAAATCAGTCAGTCTGTGATTCAGCCTGTTATTCAGAACAGCGCCCCCTGGCGTCGCGGAGCGGAACTACTGATGTCATCTTGTAGGTCTTGCTCCGATGAGTTGATATACCAAAGATGCAGTCCCAACTCCTCTTAGTAGTCTCCAACTCAGTCAGTCTGTGATTCAGCCTGTTATTCAGAACAGCGCCCCCTGGCGTCGCGGAGCGGAACTAATGATGTCATCTTGTAGGTCTTTGCTCAGATGAGTTGATATACCAAAGATGGAGTCCCAACTCCTCTTGGAAGCGTAGATATCGTTCTTTCAAGTTCCGTAGACAAATAATTACTGCTCCCTTTTGAATATCGAACCGCTAACTGCGAACTGCAGACCAAGTTATAAGACGTAAGATATTACCAGGACAGCCACTGCGACACAGTGAGAAGTAACCAATATCGCTGAGGTCATGTGCACAAACAAGGCTCTCGACGATCAATGAATGTGCTAAATCACTCGAATTGGGGTTAGGGAGAAACACACACATCCTATATGCAGACCTATCAACCCTCACGCATTCGGCGTGAGACTCACGCATTTGGGATCTGTCTCACGCTCTCACGCAGCTATATCAAAATCTCACGCATCTTGGCATTTTCGTGAAATTATTTCTAAAATAACCAAGAATCCTTCAAAATTGCTCCAGTTTGCAGAAAAAGGAGTCAGTAATTTCAAAATTTTCCTAGACTTGGTTGTAAAGTATCCATTTCTAGCCTCCGTGAAGGATGAAATGTTTAATAGTAGGCTGTTATATGAAACAAAATGCGAAAAATTGTATGAAATGACGCCTCGAAATTCTCATTTTTTCGGGTCTCATATCGCCGGGGCGGATATACTCAAATCTCACGCCTTGGCAAAAGTATAACTTGAGAGGTCTGTATATGATATGTACAAAGACAATAGCAAATTTCCCATTATATTCACATTATTTCTGAATGAAGGCATTCGCAAAGCTACATTCTACATGCTTACCGACTGAACAAAGCCCTATGAGATGGAATTTCTCGATCTGTGAGGATCGAAAAAGTGATATTTTGCTTTATTTTTTATAAACTTGGTATGACTATATCGACAAAATACAAGTGTCTAGTCCGTCATTCAATCTTCAGCCGTCGTGCATTAAAGAATTTCTCCGTCCATAACCCAAAGACCTAATTCATATAATAGCATTAGCACCAAATTAAAAGAATAAATCATAGTATACATAAAACTAGGCTTGTTTCCTACAATAAAGGAGCGATCAATGACAGTTTTCAATGATGCAAACAAGACATCATGATGTTCCAAAAATATCAAATCCGTATCATTGATCAGTATTCTTAATCCATATGGTTTTCGGTGTAAATTTGTTATCTAAAGTATGATCCCAGTCACACTCTGATTGTGGCTGTTCATAGCAACACTGTGAGGATAATGACATAACGAAACAATCGTTTATAGACACAGCGAGACAATAATACTATATTTTCGGATTTAACTAAACAGCCAGATTTCTTCAAACAGTGTTCAGCATGATTAAACACATCTGTATTAATATGGTGTGTACAGGTTTCGTAACATCTTACACATTATATAAACTCGCTTGCAGTTGTATTTTATGTACCCATTCAAGAATATCAGCAGATATGATATCAGCTTGAATGGAAATACATTATCGGTAACTCCACAGGTTATATTCGTATATGTTTTCCTTTGATATATTTCACCACATACAAATGCAGTTTTCTGTGTTATTCGGTAAGTATTCGCAATACTATTTTCGTACAGTCTTTTTATATATAATACTACATTCGTATAGTGTTTATATATGTACAATCTTTATATATATGTAGAAACACAAGCTCGGTATTGCAATAGAGAAACGGTTAACAGCGTTCTGTGATGCCGCTAAGATCTCTTGATATTTCTATCGTACTTTCCTGTCAGCGTGTGATATTTTCACCGAGAGTGGAGACATTTTGTAGAATAGCCTTGTCAAATTTGTATGCGCCTTCAACGGTGAAGCACCTGACAGTTTTTATCTTGCAATGTATTCATTCTACAGTTACAGTGGCTTTCCATTTTTGACACGATTATCCTGTTTACTCGTTTTACATGCATTCCCATGCCACACAGGCTAAAGTAACTGGTTCAGTTATTAAACCCTTTGGTCGTGTTCAGTAACACGTAAGTTACGCTTAGTAACTGAGTGGTTACTGAATTGTTATTGACCAGTTACATTCAGTTATAGTGCTACTGAGCAAAAACTGAAAGGCACATTAGAGTAAAACTGGCTTTGAACTGAACATGTTTGAACATGATAGTTACAATATATCTAAACTTTGCTTAGTAATCAACTATTTGATTCAATCTACAGCACTCTTGTTTTTTTTTTCTCTGTGCTTTTTAAGAGCTGTGTTTCGAGTATACATGTTGTACTATAGACAACAACAACAACAACAACAACAACAACAACAACAAAACGATACAAATTGGAGCGATAATTTCTTAGAGGATTTCTCCTGGTTGTGTTAGTTTGTGAGAAAGAGTTTCAGACAGAAACATGCTGTACATTTTCCCCGGTTTATGTACCAATTTCGATCTTTCCTTCTTCTAAAACCGCTTTCGTTAGGTTTGCCTTCAATTATATTTTTGGTTGTAATCGGCGATATCTTCAAACAATTATTTCCCTAACTATTCTATCCGAGCTCTCAGATTTTTCTCGCTTTTGTGTCATTCTTTCTTACTGCAGATGGCCTGTATGTAAGTGATTGATTCACTCCTCATTTTATTTCCAGATATCCAGATTGGCTTTGGCTTTAGCCACTCTCTGAGGATGAAGACAGTTGTCTTTGAAAGCTAAGAGAATACACTATGTATCGTATTGCAGTAGTCGCTTTATTTATTTTGAGATATTCAAACCTGCCAGCTACTTTTTCAAACTGGAAATTTTCATTCATCCCTCCCCGCCCCCGGACCCAATCCGGGCCTTATGAGTACACATACATCATTCCACTTTATTTGTTATTCAGTACTTCTTCAACAAACGGATAGAACCTTCCGCGACAATTCGTTTGATTCTGAATAGAGAAAGTTTTAATCCACAGTAATCCGAATTCTTTAGTCTTTTTTTCTGACGCCAGAGCTATCCTGATGGAGTTTTACGGCCCAAACAAATAATCCCTATCCCCAATGGGCGTAATATTTCCCCATTTAAGGTCACCCTCAATGAACCTGATACCGTCGAAAAGAAATTTCGTGGATTAAAACAACTGTTACTCTGCATCCAACAGACGTTTCAGTCGTCTCTTCGATGACTTTAAATTTACAATATCTTCCCCGCTTGAGTCGTTTCTTCGACCTAACGGTCATACATTTCACCACTTTTCATCAGATGACTTAAAGGGGCTAATGCAACTTTGTTCTTGGATATATATAGCTAATACCGCTCAAACAAGTGCTAGAGGGCGTAGGAGCTTGTCATTCAAGATGTCCACATGAACAGACACAATAAAGCGTGGCTGAGATTCAAATCATCGCATGGTTTCTGGTTCATGTGATGTTATTAGATATGTACGAAGAATATTGGCCTGTGGGGTAATAAAACTTCATGTCTGTGCGCCGGCATCTTTTCCCAGCACCTATGTCAACTAGACATTGATGGGTTTTGTGAGCGGCAGATGTGACCAACGGCGTACAGTAACAAGTAGGGCCCATGGGCTATGACCATCAAGCTTATTATAGATGAAGTTGTCCATCTTCTGGTAATATTGAATTAAATATGAATGAGTACCGAAAATAATATTTACATACATACGTGTTGTGGAAAAATTAAGTAATCACAATAGAGTAAATAAAAAGTTAAGTTAACTTTCTAAGCAAAAACAATCTCAGTATATATAGACATGGGCTAGTTTCCTGCCAGAGAGAAGCGGTCAACCGTTTTCAGTGATGCCAGAAAGACGTCATGTTCCAAAAATATCAAATTCATATCGCTGATCGGTATGTTGTAATTTTTATCTATATATGGCGAGATTCTGCTGGAGGTCCGCCCCCTGTACAGACCTTTTGGTCTTTGATATATGTTGGCATTTGTGGAAAGTGGATGCTTGGTCGACATCGGGGCTTACAGGCTAGTCTTTTGTGTTAAATGCCGTCATTTTCATCTGACGACGATACCGCTCACCAATCCCCAGTGTATGAGTTGTCACAGCGACACAGCTCACCAATTACCAATATACGAGTTGTCAGAGCATTTCCATCATAGCTCTCTAGATTTGTATCTAATACCGCTTATGCCGGTGCTAGGGGCCGTGTGGTCATGTCATCCAAGTTGCCACATGAACAATAGGTACAATAAAAGCGTACCTGAGATACAACACATATCACGAATCGTTAGATTCTTGGTATGTGCTTTAGAATAGGTTAACCAGAAGACTATACTGTGAAGCCATGTGACTATGTCAGTATGTCGGCACCTCTTCCCACTTCCCTTATATGTCAGATATCAATCACAATACTCGAAGTACTGATGCCTGGTTTACCTTGAAATGGACAGAGATTGTACAAGTATTTTTCACAGTGTACCAACAGTTGCATTCAAGTTTTGTTTCCGGGCGTTACTGCCTAAACTAAATCAATTTGACTTTATACTTGACTATTCCATAACGTCATTGGATGTTTGTCTGTCACCCATTTCCAGAGAACGTTTCATTTGGAAGTAGTGTTTCAGCTAATAGGTCAGGGGATTGTTTCACAGAGTCTTGGGATGATGAAAATCGGACGCGAACCATTCGTACGAACATTTGCAAATAAACAGTGTTTCGCAAAACGTTCTTGCATGCGAATCAGTTGATCGCAACTTTGAGAGAAGACGGACCCCTCACAAGCCTTGTGCAAAATGTTGCATTCACGCTTTCCCGGTTGTTTTGTGAACAGCATATATATCTGGAATTCTTTTACCCTCGCCCTAATTAGATCCCAGACCAATATTAAGTTACAACTTCCAACCTTGGAACTATAACTTAATAAAGGTTATGGGGCAAAAAGTCACCACACATGCGCAGTAATAGAGCGTTATTCGTGATTGCTGTATTAGATTCTCCACACTTCCTAGGGCTACATCTTAGCTAGCTTCCGGTTCCTCTGGGAACTTCCGGTTTCTATTGGGGTTCCAAAATAGGGTCGAAATAAGTTACAAATTTCACTTTAGGCGATTGACCTATTTCTCGATGTCGCACAATGTTGCGACAAATTTTATCATGTAAAGGGTTAAGTGCGACATCAATGCGAAATAGTCCTAGAAACGGCCCTAGCTAGGGAAAAAATTAGGACGTTTCTAGGCCAAAAAATGGGTAGGCCGGGTAAACTCCACTATAACACGTTATTAGGTTAGTGAATAAGGTATAAAACGCCCATTTTCAGATTATCTCAAAAATGCTCAAACGACCCGCTACCTGCTCCTTTTAGGGCCAGACACACCAAATTTAGCAGGTCAAACGACACGGTGTTGGTGCATATTTGTGCCAAGTTTGGTCGATTTTGTTTACCTACTTTTGATTTTGGTGACGTTCACTGTTAACCTTAAGGTTAGGTGGAAGTGGTAACTTAATTTTGTTTTCCTGTACCCCTTCGCCGGAAGTAGATATGGGGTCGTGACGGGGTGACCTCCCATAGATTCCAGACAAAAGATCTAGACATTTGAGAAAAGTTTAGATAGTGCTAGACAATTTTTAAAAATTGGATAACCCTGACCCAATCAGTGATATTTCACCCTAAATGAAAAAGTAGGTCATCCTGACCTTGCGTTTTTTACCAATCGAAAGGGGGGGGGGGGGGGGCTAAGGCAAGCTGATATACGCCACAAGAAAAATTCAAAATTTCAAAGCAAAAAAAAATGGAAGAATTTGAAATTTTCGGTTAAGTTACAACTTCCATCTAAGGTTTAGCCGTTTTTCCATTCCTACATGAAGCAACCCTACATTTTTCCTACATTTTTGCCATAAAGTAGTTTCGAGATCACTGAGTTCAAATTCGAGGTCAGGTTTGTCCTTGACCTTGAACTTGACCGTTGAAATGTTTCAATTCAATATTTTCAAGGTCATCGTCAAGGTCAAGGTCAAATATGACCTCAGATTCGAGGGCAGCGACCTCGACAGTACTTTAGGACAAGGTTTGAGGTCAATTCGAGAAAAAAGAATTGACCCCAATTTTTTTTAACATGGGAAATTAGGTCACGAAATTTTTTTTACCGATTGCCTCCAAACTTTGACCTAAAGTATTTTCGGGGTCATTGAGTTCAAATCTGCGGTCAGATTTGACCTTGACTTCGACCTTGACCTTGATTTTGACCTTGACCTTGGAATATGCTTGTGTTACCTAAATTTCAAATATGTCTCAAGGTCATGAAGAAGTTCAGAGGTCAACGGCCTTGACAAGTTTTATGACCATGACCTTTCGTCTACCGACCTTGACCTTAACCTTGACCTTGACCTCAAAACGTCTGAGACACGGTCAAATGTCCTCAAAGTGCAACTTTTATATAAGATCAAGGTGAACTCCAAGGTCAAGGTTATGATTCGATAGACAAAGGTAAAGGTCTTTGCATATATCCAGGTCGTTGACCTTGACCCTTTCTGAACTATGCCGGAGGCAATTTAAATTTTTGTCAAGTTACAACTTCCCAGATATCGTTAGGTATACTTCGAATTTGTCCCAAGGTCATGGAAAAGGTCAGAGGTCAACGACCTTGACAATATTTATGACCTTGACCTTTTGTCTACCGCCCTTGACCTTGAGCTTAACCTTGACATCAAGAGAGTTTGAGATACTGTCAAATGTCCTCCAATTGCAACTTTCATATGAGGTCAAGGTCAACCTCAATGTCAAGGTCACGAATGGACAGGCAAAGGTCAAGGTCATGACATATGTCGAGATCCTTGACCTTGACCCTTTTATTACTTAACCCTTAGGTAATAAAGTTTTCCAATGTTAAGTTACAACTTCCAGGTTAACATTTATTGTGTCAAAAAGTCAAATTGACCTAGATTCAAAAGTTTTTATCGGATATTACCCATCGATATCTCGTTCGAAAGCCCGACGCGGGCGCGGACCGATAGGATTATATTCGGGGCGCTAGGATCAATTTCTGTTCAAACTGCGACACTTGACAAAAATGTCGCAATTTTTGGGGTCACGAAAATTAAGACCTGGATCCCAAGCCTTTTACGCTTGAAAGGTCATGAGGCATGTACTACAAATATGAAAACACCTCTGACTTGTGACCTGAACTTGGCCTTTACCGTGACCTTGAATAAAATCAGGAATTTGACAAAGTCACAAAATCAGTACCATGAACGTTAGGACTTCTGTCTTGGGTTGTGGTACAGTTCTCTGCAGCCTCTACTAGGACATGACCTAGAATTTGAGGTTGACCTAGAACTGACCTAGATAATGGACTTTGAAATTTTGGACAAAATTTAAAATATCCCTAAAAATTACTTAAAAAGGTTTTGTAAGACAACTTTATATGTCTGTATTACCTATTTTTTTGTATTTCGATTCTGACCTTGACATTTGACTTCACCGTCAAACCTAGGTCAAAAAAAGGAATAACGTGAAAAAAAGCATTTTTAAAAATATTTTTTCTTTGACCTTGGGGTCAACTTCAAGGTCACGAAACGAAAGTCCAGGTCAAGGTCAGTAACCTGTTCTAATGTCAAGGTCATACAAGGTCATACATGGTCATACATGGTCACAGTGGCAGATCTATGTTGGCTTTCCCATAAACTGTCAACCAAGGCTAATTTTCGAGGTCAAGATGGAGGTAAAGGTCAATTCTGACAGCGGATTCGTGATCAGTGACCCCGATAATACTTTAGAACGAAGTTTGGATTAAATCCTCGAAACTTGTGTTTCCACCCAAATTTTTCCCTTGGCTTTTTTGGAGGTCAAAATTCAACCTTCAACGATTGACTTGAAAATCGAAAAACAAGTATTTTCGGGGTCGCTGATCACGAATCCGCTGTCAGAATTGACCTTGACCTCGATTTTGACCTCGTAATCGAGAATCGATAAATTAAGCATGACTTTGACCTTGCCGGAAGGTCACAAGATATTGGCGGACCTTGATCTTGGAATATGTGATGACCCCTTGACCTGTGTGTTGACCTTTGACCTCGACATTCACCTCTGCCATCACGTGTAAAAAAAATATAGTGTAATACAAATGTGCTATCGTATTCTTACACCTTAGATCAGAGGTCAAGGTCAAGGTCATAGGTCAACGTTCAGGTTACGGGGTCATCACATATCAAAAGATCAAGTTTGTCCGCCAATATCTAGTGACCTTTGGGCAAGGTCAAATGTATTTTTAATTTTTCGATACTCGATTTCGAGGTCAAGATCGAGGTAAAGGTCAATTCTGACAGCGGATTCGTGATGAGTGACCCCGATAATACTTTAGAACGAATTTTGAATTAAATCCTCGGAACTTGAGTTTCGACCCAAATTTTTGCCTAGGCATTTTTGGAGGTCAAAATTCAACCTTCTCTGATTGACTTGAAAATCGACATATAAGTATTTTCGGGGTCGCTGATCACGAATCCGCTGTCTGAATTTACCTTGACCTCGATCTTGACCTCGAAATCGACCTTATGGGAAAATACATTTATTGTGTCAAAAAGTCAAATTGCTCTAGATTCAAAAGTTTTTATGAGATATTACCCCTCGAGATCTCGTTCGAAAGCCCGACTCGGGGGCGGACCGATAGGATTATATTCGAAGCGATAGGGTCAATTTTTGTTCAAACTGCGACACTTGACAAAAATGTCGCAATTTTTGGGGTCACGAAAATTGGGACCTCGACCCTAAGCCTTTGACGTTTGAAAGGTCATGAGGCGTGTACTACAAATATGAAAACACCTCTGACTTGTGACCTGAACTTGACCTTTACCGTGACCTTGAAAAAAATCAGGAATTTGACGAAGTCACAAAATCAGTACCATGAACGTTAGGACTTCTATCTTGGGTTGTGGTACAGTTCTCTGCAGCCTCTACTAGGACATGACCTAGAACTTGAGGTTGACCTAGATCTCACATAGATAATGGGCTTTGAAATTTTCAACAAAATTTAAAAAATATCTAAAAATTACTTAGAGAGTTTTGGAAGACAACTTTAATACGTCTGCATTAGGTATTTTTTGTCTTTCGATTCAGACCTTGATAACTGACCTCTAGGTAAAATCTAGGTCACAAAAACAATAAATGTAAAAAAAGGAACAAATTTTATATTTGTTTGGTGACCTTGAGGTCAAATGCAAGGTCATCACACAAAAGTAGAGGTCAGTATCAATGGAGCGTTTTAATGTCAAGGTCAGGCAAGGTCATCCAAGGTCACAGAAACAGATCTAATTTGTCTTTTTTAAAATGTCGATCAATGCTAATTTTCGAGGTCAATGCCAAGATCAATCTTAAATCTGTCTTCAAATTCGTGATCATTAGCCTAGATAATACTTTAGCTCGAAGTTTGAATAAAAAATTCGACACTTGGGTTTTGACCCAAAATTTGCGCTTAGGGTCAAATAAGGGTTGACCTTTATCGATTAACTTGAAAATTTGCATATAAGTATTTTCGGTGTATCTGATTACTATTCCGTGGTCAAATCTCAGATAAAACTCGTTGAATTGGGGTCTGTCTATTGAAGCCTGGGTTAAATTTGTTTTTAATGAATTTCATTATTTAATTATTAAGGTCAACATTATTTTCAAATCTGACCTCGGATTCGTGATCAGTGATCTCGAAAGTACTTATGTGAAAATTTTTAAGTCAATCGATGAAGGTCAAATTTTGACGCAAAATGCGCATTCAGGGTCAAATGAGGGGGAACCTTCATTGATTGACTTGAACATTTGCATATAAGTATTTTCGGAGTAGCTGATTACGAATCCGGGGTCAAATTTTAGATAAAACGCGTTGAATTAGGGTCTGTCTATTGACGCCTGGGTTAAATTGATTTTTAATGAATTTCATTATTTAGTCATTGAGGTCAAATTTATTTTCAAATCTGACCTCGGATTCGTGATCTACGTCTTCGATAATACTTTAGGACGAAGTTTAGTGTAATTCGGAACAGTGGAATTGGGGGCTGCCCATTGAACCCTGGGTTAATTCATGATAGCCACGTGGTCGCGATTTTTAGTTTGTGCAGCGTAAATTCGGCGAAATCTGACTACAAGGTAAAGTATTCTTTAACTAAATTTGAACATGGCGACGGTCCACATCCTATAGGAAGGTTTTTTTTTTAAATCGAAATTTTAATATCCCTACGCAGAGCGTCATAACTTTCTGGGTTTTGCAAAGGAGAAATAGCAAAACCGCGCTCCGTGCTATAGGAAAGATTTGACAGGTAAGGAGCCTTTTCTTCTCAATTCTTTTGCCATACATTTGTCCGTGAATGTTCCGGGCAAAAAGCGCATTTAGGGTCAAATGAGGGTGCACCTTCATCGATTGACTTGAAAATTTGCATATAAGTATTTTTGGGGTAGCTGATTACGAATCCGGTGTCAAATATTAGATAAAACGCGCAGAATTGGGGTCTGTCCATTGAAACCTGGGTTAAATTGATTTTTAATTAAATACTTTAATTTCAGAAAATGTCTGAAAAGCCTGTGAAACGTAAATTGCCGGAAACTTCCGAGAGCGGGAGCGACACGGACACTGATGACGATACGCCGTGGTCTGGGGAATCCGAAAGAGAATGTGAGGACGAAGACCTGAGCCATTTGGACGGCCTGGTCTCTAAAGGCCGGACCGTAAAACCAAGCCCACATAGGCGTAAGGTCCCACCAATTAAAAAAACTCAGAGAAGGCGGCACAAAAACTCAATGTCGAAGAAGTCACGCCGACAGGTGTCAAAAAACCCACGTGGTAAGAAGATTTGCGACCTGTGCGGCAATCGGTTTGTGCATATTAGGCGAGCGGCCGATCCCAGAAAAGGATTTTCGAGTTTAATGCAACCACTCTACACACACTTGGATCATACATCATTTTAAAGCCTATGGTCTCTACTTTTCAGATCTACCTGCAGTACTGTTGAAGTGTGGTACCGTGCCATGGAAACGAGCTCCAAAAAAGTCGTGTTATATTTGCCGTTTTCCTCACTATTGGAACACTTGATAATACGGATAACATAGATTCTTGGGTGCACAGGTTCAAATGATGATCCAAGCGTGAAACTTGACATGGCTAGTCTAATTAGGTCACTTTTTCCAGAAAGTAATGTTAGCTAACTGAAATCCAAGATGGCGGCTATTTTCCAAGATGGCCGTCGATGGACCCTGCCAATATCCGATTCTGTCAGAGAAAGTGATGAAATTTTAAGATTGGAATTATTTTGACCTTCACGTATATTCTTTTAGACGGGGGAAAAGCAGATTCTGGTATCTTTATGTACCCCCAAATATATGTTCTAACATTCCTGAATCTGATGATGTCACTATTGAAGCGTTGTGCCATAGTGTGATCAATTTTAGTTTGCAGTGTGTTATCATTGACTGGAGTTTTTGCATTAGTGATCCGATTTGGGTGAGGTTATGTCTTAGTTACGCATTATTATGTCTGTATAATGTCCTTTACTGAAAGATTATTTCCATAATTTGATGCATGAGTAGGCCTATCTTGGAACAATACCTCACCTTAGATTGTGTTTCGGTCTAATCTGTGTCACCTGTTGGCCATTTTGGAATTTCAACAATCTTTACTTATTAGGGTCAGTATGAATTCATGGGCTGTTCCTGTCTGTTGGTTGTTAGCAGAATGTTCCGAACTGACAAGAAGTTTATTTGGGATCAATCTTCTGACACCATTCACTGTACCCCTGACGAACGTTGCACGGATTTAATTATTCAGTGTGCCCAAATAGGACACCTATCGGAAACTGGACCCTTGATAATTTCACCTGGGTGATTAATTCCTTGGAGTATTGTATCGCTGGATCTTGGGAAATGTCATATCCATTGGGCTAACCTTCTCAGTTCGCCACCAATCTTGGCAGGATTACATACAGCATCAAGGAGAATGTTCAATTGGGCTTGATTTTCCACTATGCCCAATTGGGCCCACATCGAAAACTGGACCCAGGATAATGCCGCCTAGGTATTTTTTCTGGGAATTATATTCCCGCACTGAAACTTGGTGCAATTACTAACTGGACCCCAGGAAATTGTCTGTTGGGTTTATTTCCCCCCCTTTTTTTAAATCGAGATCTACAGTTTCACATAGTAATGCCGCTATTACTTAGGAAACGGGCATACACGATCACACGACGTTCTGAAATGCCTCCTCTAGAAGAGATTGAATGTAACGTTAATAATACATGATTAGTGTGACTAACGCCACAGGACCTACGATGTAGGGTGAGGAATATGACTTGGGGGCCCAAGCATAATGTAAAAGGTCACCTAAGTAGGTCAAATTTTCATCAAAAGCAGGTCCGCTCAGAACTTGCTGGTAAAGTCCCCTAAGGCACGTTCAGCCAAAAATCAAGGTTCTAATGTCAACGGTTCTCCTTATTTGCCGACGAAAGGATTCGGATAGACTGACTGACTGACTGACTGACTGACTGACTCACTCACTCACTCACTCGCTCACTCACTCACTCACTCACTCATTACCGGACAATTTGCAAATGAGAGCCTACTTCGTAGGAAAATTATACAGGTCATTGTACCAGAAATGACATAGATATCTCCAGCGAGACTGGTTTGAACTTGAATCGGATAGTTCTGGAGAGGAACCCGGCATATAAGACACTACCGAATTGTCGAACGTCTCATGAAGCCCATATAGGTAATACACTAGTAGTAGGCAGAGGACCGATCTGATCGCATTGAGGCTGTTTTGTAGGAAGCCGATGACGTCACATCCGATGACGTCATGGATGATGCCACTTCTGGTGCGAGGTCACGTCCGGGTCAAAGAGCACTTTCGGTTACGTGACATCCGAGGATGACGTCAATTGGCGCATGCGCAGTCGGTCAGTAGCAGAAAAAGGCATTTGGGTGGATGTTTTTGAGGTCGAGGTGGGTCATCCAAGGTCTAAATGGAGCGTGTGAGGTGTCATATTGAGGCGCTCGTGGGGTATCGTCCGAATGGGGTGGCTTGTAATGGAACTGCCATCAATTTGCGCATGCGCAGTCGGGCAGTTGTACAAAAGGGACATTTGTATGGGTGTTTGGAGGCAGAGGCGGACCATCCGTGGTCTAAATGGGTCGTGTGAGGTGTCATATGGAAGCACTCGTGGAGTAGAGTCCGACTGTGGTTGAAATGAAACTGCAGTCATTCTAACGCTGGGGAGTGAGTTCCCCTGGTTCCATACCTAGTCCCATAATGTTTTAATGCTTCGACGCAGACAGTTGAGAGAAAGAAATATCAACACGTTCACAAATGTTCACATATTTAGTATTCCCTCCATCACATCACACCCACACTGGGGAGCCGCGTTGGGCGTGTTTACATAATAGTATGACCGAAGATTGACATTCCGAATGGCGGATTCTGATAGGACAGGAACAACCGAAATATGTCAAACGGATAAGAGCTATCATGACAGATGCAACATCAAATGACGGCTTCTGGTTGGACAAGAGCAGTCAACGATGCATTTGATACACACCATACTATTATGTAAACACATCCGGCGCTACTGCTGCCCGACTGCGCATGCGCCGATTGACGGCGCCCTCGCGAACCCTTCAATATTACACCTTACACGATGCACGATGGACAATAAATGGTCCACCTCGACCCCATAATGTCCATTCAAATGCCTTTTTTCAACTATTGCCGGACTGCGTATGCGCAGACTGACGACACTTCCACTACAAACCACATCAGCCTGACTCTCTCACACGAACGCTTCAATATGACACCCCACACGACCCGGATGGTCCTTCTAGTCCCCAAAACACCCAGCCAAATGCCTCTTTTCTACTACTCCCCGACCATGCATGTGCAGATTGACACTACAAATCACATCAGTCTGACTCTACCCGTAAAGAGCTCCAAGATGACACCCCACACGTCCCGTTTGCACCATGGGTGATCCACCTAGTTCCAAAAACGTCTATTAAAATGCCATTTACTACTGACGGCACTTCCACTAAAAACCATCCCAGTCTGATGCTCCCCCAGGTGCGTTTCAATATGACACCGCACACGAACAATTTGGAACACGGATGGTCCACCTCTAGCCCAAAATGCCCATTCAAACGCTCTTTTACTACTACTGCCCGACTGCACATGCGCAGATTGACCGCAGTTCCACTGCAACCACCCAAGTCGAACGCTAGCCCACGAGCGCTTCAATATGACATCTCACACGGCCCGTTGAACTATAGGGATGGCCCACTTCAACCCCTAACGTCCACCCTCAATGCGATCAGATCGGTCCTTTTCCTACTATTTACACTCGCTCTTGATTAATGTTATTGATAAATGTTTTAAATGGTGGACAATTAGGAGTAGAGTGGGTGAGATTCTGTGGACGCTAAAACCGCCTTATAATTTCCATCGGTCTACACCATGGTTTGTTGGCCTGGATAAACAAATTTATATCGTTGGTTGCATTCGATGGCCCTGTTCTGCTTACTGAAAAGGACATCGAACAATGATACACTCCTTTTTTTAGAAGGAAAATCTCATCAGCATTAGTCCTGGTCCATCTGACAAAGCCGAACCATGACAGTTTCGAATGCAAAGTTGGTTATCTAAAGACGCGCAACGTTTTGTACTCTCTACCACCGCTGATGCACTAACGGCTATGAGCTTATAAAATTATAATGTCTCCACATCAGAAGACCGTTCTTTTTATACCTATTATATTATACATTATATATTATACAATATTATATAATATATATAATTAAATTATATATATTAGATTTTTTATATTATATCGTATTTTATTTATTTTATAAATATATATCATATTATATATATAATATATTCTAAATATATTATATATAATTATATTATGTATTATATTATATATATGATATTTTATATATATTATAATATATTATATATGATATATACATAATTATATTAAATATATATTATATATAGTATATTTTATATATACATATTATATATACTATATGTTATATATAGATTGCATATTATATATATTATATAAAATATTGTTATATTATTTCCAACATTATATTATAACGCAATACGGTATAATACGAACGTTCGTTCAACGTTATGTTAATCGACTTTTTTGACCAAATATCGACGTTGATTCAACGTTTTTGTTCTATTTGGGTTGTTTCTTTCGTATTGGTTTCAATATCTGTTTTTCTTAGAAATGAAACCAGGCACGGTATTGGATAGTCTGTTATTTACAATGCTTCTTTCTTTTCAGAGATGCTACCAGGCACAATATCGGCATACCTAACATCTGTTGGACTTTGGGCCCAATTCCTCGTGACTCTCCTTATACCTCGTGCCACACATTTAATAGCAGTGCTGAAAGGGTGGTCTTTATTTATGGGGAAAAGGAAGAAGAAACGAGCAGTTGCTGTGAAAATGATGCAGGACGAAGTCTTGCTCACCGCCGAAGAAATAAAAATCTTAGATGAGTGCGAGACGGCCCGAAAGGTGGAAACATTATTTAAACGGCTGTCAATGGGAAAAGACGTCAACCTGACGGTTGTGGAGTACAACGACGTTTTGTGTTTCTTGGCAATGCAACTCCTCATAAACACAGGTCAGAGGACGGGGGCGGTCGCCAACATGACCGTCCAAGAGCTTCAGGCGGCAAGGCCAATAACAGCTGATGGAAGAGAGCAGAGGGTGGTCCAGATGTTGGACCACAAGACAGGGTACAAGGGGCCGGCGAGTGTGCCCATAACGGCCGCCTTCTGGAAGTGGCTCCTGCTCTTCGTGCAACACATCAGAAATAAACGTGACCCACAAGGGAACGAGTTGTTCGTGAAGTACACCAGAGGAAACGCCTTCGACAGTTCGACCCCGTCGGAATACATTGACAGAAGGTTCGGCAAGCTCATTTCAAAGAGGCTGAACGGCAGCATCATCCGCAAAACAGTTACGACCAGGATGTGGTCAGCCAGACCGGACCTGACAATTCCGCTGGCACGACAAATGTTGCACAGTGTTCAGACGGCCGAAGGTTATTACGTGCTAGCACAGTCGAGACAGTCGTCAGCAGAGATTGGAGTCACCATTCGTGGCCAAGTCAGAAATGATCAAGATAAAGAGGAGGAGAAAAAAGATGGCGATGGTGATGTAGAGACACAGTCGGATACGTCAATGGGGGAAAAGGGGGAAAAACCGATGAAGGGCGTCTGGCACGTAAAGTTTTCACAAGGAGCTACTCCTAACCCAGCCACACAGACTTTCCCGAACGCAGGGTTGAGCACTCAACAAGAGCGAACTGATGCCTTCGGGAGGGCGCGTCCTACTCAAGAGGAGTCAGACTCAGATGAGGAATCGCATGTCAAGGCACAGACACAGACCACCACTTCAGTTGCCAGTGAATCGACATCACATTCTCATCCCGGACCGGGCCGTCAAACTTCGTTGGAAGATGTGGAGACACTGTTCTCTATATCGCATAGATATATAGCTCGGCTTTTGCCCCCTTTACAGGTCGAGCTGGTCAACCTCCTCCGGGAATCACCAGAAGGAGCCCGCCTTCGGGAAAAATACGGGATCAAGCGCCTGGCAGACTGCCTGAGAACGGAAATAAAGAAAAGAAAGAAACTTAACTGAACTTTCCAGACCATGTTCCGGAAGAATTTTCTGGAATAAATTTTGTACCTGAATATATATTTGTATTACCAATGTACTGGAAGAACTTTCTGGAAGAAACTTTCCACCTGAATTGTATTATACCAATGTTCCGGAAGAATTTTCTGAAAGAAACTTTGTAACTGAATATATATTTGTATTACCAATGTTCTGGAAGAATTTTCTGGAAGAAACTTTGTACCTGAATATATTTTTGTATTACCAATGTTATGGAAGAAATTTCTGGAAGAAACTTTCCACCTGAATTGTATTACCAATGTTCCGGAAGAATTTTCTGGAAGAAACTTTGTACCTGAATTGTATTACCAATGTTCCGGAAGAATTTTCTGGAAGAAACTTTGTACCTGAATATATATTTGTATTACCAATGTTCTGGAAGAAACTTTGTACCTGAATATATATTTGTATTACCAATGTTCTGGGAGAAATTTCTGGAAGAAACTTTCCACCAGAATTGTATTACCAATGTTCCGGAAGAATTATCTGGAAGATACTTTGTACCTGAATATATATTTGTATTACCAATGTTCTGGAAGAATTTTCTGGAAGAAACTCTCGTACCTGAATACATATTTGTATTACCAATGTTCTGGAAGAACTTTCTGGAAGAAACTTTGTACCTGAATATATATTTGTATTACCAATGTTCTGGAAGAACTTTCTGGAAGAAACTTTCCACCTGAATTGTATTACCAATGTTCCGGAAGAACTTTCTGGAAGAAACTTTGTACCTGAATATATATTTGTATTACCAATGTTTTGGAAGAACTTTCTGGATGAAACTTTCCACCTGATTTGTATTACCAATGTTCCGGAAGAATTTTCTGGAAGAAACTTTGTATCTGAATATATATTTGTATTACCAATGTTTGGCAAGAACTTTCTGGATGAAACTTTCTACCTGATTTGTATTACCAATGTTCTGGAAGAACTTTCTGGAAGAAACTTTAAATTTGGTTTATTATTTTGTTACAAAACTGAACTAAACAAATCATCAAGTTATAAAATGCATTGTGTTATTGTGTTCTTTCTATGTCAAGTTCAAGGCCATGGCTCGAAATTTCAACGGTCATAATTTGGAAGTAACTTAAAAAATTAAACTTTTTACTGCCTTCAACCTTGAGCTTTGTTGTTCGACCACTGACCTTGACCTTAACATTTGTTTCGACCTTGAACTTGTATGGAAGATGCAGTCCGGCGATATTTGAGAATAAAATATTTTGAGGTCAAGGTCATGGTTCCAGGCCTGGTAGACGAAATAGACCATGTCAAGGTCGGTGACCTCGACCGACAGGGGCCATCGCACTTCGCCCTCAAGACAGTAAGTCGCGAAGCGATAGTACGAAGCGAAGTGCGAAATCGCGAAGCGAAGTGCGAACTATCGCGACTTCGCCCCATACTGTTTTGAGGGCGAAGTGCGATGGCCCCTCTCCGCCATAATACGAAACGGCTAAAGTGGCTACCTCTTACCAATGTCTACTTGAAGGTCAATACCAAGGTCAATTTGAAAAACAAGCATTTTTGACCTTATCGAAAGGTCACAAAATATTAGTGGATGACCTTGACCTTTGGTATGGCTATAGTGCCGAATTTTGTCTATTTTCTATAAAAATTTCGTGACGATTATTAAAAAAATAATTTTTGGCCGAATTTTGAATCTATTTTTTTCTGTCCGATTTCCGTATTTCAAAAATTTGTAAAAAAAAACAGTTAGAGGTCTAGGTCAATTCTGACCTCAGACTCGGAATCACCTAGGTCCGTACTATTACCACACCAAATTTGGAACGAATCGGAGACATAAAAATTTCGACCGAAAAAGGAGCGAAAATGAGCTATTTGATCGTTAAAAAAAAGTTAAAGGAGTAGTGCAGCGGGGATTGCAGTCCTGTACTCAGTTTTTGATGGGCTATCCTACAAAAAAGTTTCAGGCCGATCGGAAACAAAAAACATTTCGGCCTAAAATTTTATCGAGGCCTTTTTTTGGCCTTTTGTCCAGGATTTTTTTTGTGCCCAAATATTTTTTTCCTTCGATTGACCTGACACTTCTTTGTATGATAGCACATCGAAAACTGAGCACAGGACTGCAATCCCCGTTGCGCTACTCCTGTAACTTTTTTTGGGGCAAATTTTTGATTTTTTTTATAGCAGGTTTTCACTCGTTTTTCGGTCGAAATTTTTATGTCTTCGATTCGTTCCATATTTGGTGTGGTAATAGTACTGACCAATGATTACGAATCTCTAATCAAAATTGATCTAGTCCGCAAATTTTTTTTTTTACAATTTTTTGAAATGTCGAAAATCGTCCCAGTCTGACCTTATGCGAAATTTGAGTCGAAAATTCGACCTTCAGCGATTAACCTCAAACGTTGCACTAAAGTATTTTGTAGATTGGGGATCACGAATCCTAGGTCAGATTTGACCATGAGGTTGACCTTGACCTCGATATTGAGGATCGAAAATTTGATAAGACTTTGACCTTGTCGCAAGGTCACAAGATATAAGCGGACGACCTGAACCTTTTGATATGTGATGACCCATTGAGCTCTGCGTTGACCCATGACCTTGACCTTGACATTTGACCTTGGGTTTAAAAATGCGGTAGTACAATCGGAATGTACCATCGCAAAGTTGACTTTGAGGTCCGAGGTTAAAGTCAAGGTCATGTATCGACGTATAGTTCAATGGGTCATCATATATCAAAAGGTCAACGTCGTCCGCTTATACCTTGTGACCTTCCCACAAGGTCAAAGTCGTACCAAAATTTTCGTTCCTCCATTTCGAGGTCAAGGACAAGGTCAAAACTGATATAGCGTTAGAACAAAATTTGAGGTCAATCGGTGAAGGTCGAATTTTCGCCAAAATTTTCGCCAACCCCCTTTGATGTTTCTGGAGGTCAAAATTCCATCCTCACCCATTGATCTCAAACTTTGTGCTAAAGTATTTTCGGGGTCACTGAGTTCAAATATGAGGTCAGCTTTGAATTTGACCTCGACCTTGACCTCGACCTCGGATGGTGGTAAGATTAGGTAAACTTCAAATATGTCTCAAGGTCATGAAAAAGGTCAGAGATTTATTGCCATGATCTTCCTTCTACCGACTTTGATCTTGAACTTGACCTTGACCTCAAAACGTCTGAGATACGGTCAAATGTCCTCAAGTGCAACTTTTATATAAGGTCAAGGCCAACTCCAAGGTCAAGGTCATGATTCGATAGACAAAGGTCAAAGTCTTTGCATATATCAAGGTCGTTGACCGTGAACCTTTCTGACCTATGTCTGAGGCGATTTAAATTTGTTAAGTTACAACTTCCAAGATAGGGTTATGGAGAGATTCTGTGTCAAAAAAACGACAGTCCAAAGTAAGTTACAACTTCCAGATAAGCGCCCCATGTTATTCTTATGGACAAAGTTCCAACTTTGACCTCTCCCCAACCGCCCTAGGACAGCTCGAATTTTAAACCTCATAGGTTCTAGGAATAGGGCTAGGTGTGACCTACTTCTTAGCATAGGTTGACCTACTTAATTCGTCACAAAAACGATGTTTAAGTTACACTACCCATCGTTAAATACCTTTTCCGTTATTAAGTTACACTTTTCAAGTTATAAGTTACACTTTCCAAGTTATAAGTTACCACTTCCAGGGGGTTAGCGGGAAGCGTAACTTAACCCTGAAGTGGTAACTTATAACTTTTTTTACAATTTTTTGAAATGCCGAAAATCGTCCCAGTCTACCTTATGCGAAATTGGGGTCGAAAATTCGACCTTCAGGGATTGACCTCAAACGTTGCACTAAAGTATTTTGGAGATTGGGGATCACGAATCCTAGGTCAGATTTGACCTTGAGGTTGATCTTGACCTCGATATTGAGGATCGAAAATTTGATAAGACTTTGACCTTGTCGAAAGGTCACAAGATATAAGCGGACGACCTGGACCTTTTGATATGTGATGACCCATTGAGCTCTGCGATGACCCATGGCATTGACCTTGACCTTTGACCTTGGGTTTAAAAATGCGGTGTAACAATCGCAATGTACCATCGCAAAGTTGACTGAGGTCAGAGGTCAAAGTCAAGGTCATGTATCGACGTACAGTTCAATGGGTCATCATATATCAAAAGGTCAAGGTCGTCCGCTTATATCTTGTGACCTTCCCACAAGGTCAAAGTCGTACTAAAATTTTCGTTCCTCCATTTCGAGGTCAAGGTCAAGGACAAGGTCAAAACTTACCACAGATTCGTGACCTACGACCTCGATATAGCGCGTTACAACAAAGTCGTTGACCGTGAACCTTTCTGACCTATGTCTGAGGCGATTTAAATTTGTTAAGTTACAACTTCCAAGATAGGGTTATGGAGAGATTCTGTGTCAAAAAAACGACAGTCCAAAGTAAGTTACAATTTCCAGATAAGCGCCCCATGTTATTCTTATGGACAAAGTTTCAACTTTGACCTCTCCCCAACCGCCCTAGGACAGCTCGAATTTTAAACCTCATAGGTTCTAGGAATAGGGCTAGGTGTGACCTACTTCTTAGCATAGGTTGACCTACTTAATTCGTCACAAAAACGATGTTTAAGTTACACTACCCATCGTTAAATACCTTTTCCGTTATTAAGTTACACTTTTCAAGTTATAAGTTACACTTTCCAAGTTATAAGTTACCACTTCGAGGGGGTTAGCAGGAAGCGTAACTTAACCCTGAAGTGGTAACTTATAACTTGAAACGTGTAACTTATAACTTGGAACTTGTAACTTAACAGTGGAGTGGGATCTAACCAATGAGAGATATTCGATCCATCTGTGTCACGTATAAAGCACCAACTGTTGTTTTGGAAGTTCCCAACAACGCGTTCCTTTTTGTTGTTATGCCTACATCCTGGTCTTCTGGGTCTCGACTTGAACTGAGTTCAAGCAAGTCGAGACCCAGATGACCAGGCTGTTAATGTTCCAACCAAAACAGCAGAATCGATCGATTATTATCTTTGTTAATTCACACTAGGTTTACCTATACGATGCCCATTGAATATAAGTACATGCTAAAGAACGTCAGAAAATATGACTAAATAGTTATTTCGGAGAAAAATATATTCTGCAAATGTTCGCAAAGTTGAGTGCGAACAGGCCATTTGCATGGGGATTTGTAAAAGACTTGTACGAATCTTGGCAATTCCATCGCAAACCACTCGTATGGAACGACTTCCGTCGCGTCATGCGAAACCTCTGTGACACAACCGTCAGACTGTGGGAACCAGCAAATACCGAGAGAAACTTCTGTGACACAACAGCCAGACTGTGGGAACCAGCAAAAACCGAGAGATTTCGAGACATAAACAAAATTTTAAATCCAGACACATGGATTCCAATTCCGAAAGACACTCTTCAGTGAGAGTCCAAAATTTCATTTCCAAGTTTTCTCCAAGATAATTCGTTGTACAAGACAAGTGTATTTAGACAAGAATCTTAATGCAATAGGAAACAAGGACAGGTTCAACCAAGTACAACAAGTATTCAACTACAGGGTCAGCCACCGTCAGATCATGACAAAATTCAATAATGGTTGATTTACTTTTCAAAAACATTCAAACAGATTCAATTATCACTTACAAAAGGAATCATCGAATGACTGGATTATAAAACAGATAAGACCTCGCAAACGGTAGAAATTTATCTCATCAACTACAACAACACGTGTTGAAGGCATTCTATCCCCTCCCACCCCGATCCATTGATAATTATGTTAGGTTGGATCTATTGCTACTTCAATAGAATTCGTCGGTATTAAAATTACCGGTAACTTCACAGGAGTCGGTAGATCAACTTTGTATCCCTATGAGTGAGAGAATAGGATCTAATGTTGCTTTCACCAACTTCTCCTGCATATAACGACAGTGTGCTCACGTTCGACAGAACGGTCGCAATGCCTCCTCTTTATAGGGCTACTTCATCGAAAAGCCATCCTGTCGGCAGGCATGGACGTGGATACTTCATAGTCTCCACGTGAACAGCTGAAATAAAAGTGCGGCTGAGATACTAAGGCTACGTCCGAGAATCCACCGTACTCTCGGGTCTGAAGGTTAGGGATGCTTTCTTGTAGAGCTATATGGTTGGTTTTTAGTCGCCAGACGTCGTCAGTTTTCCCCACCTCTTGCATATCGCTCCAATGATACCCAAACATATTCTCCTGAAACCGGGCCAACTAAACCTTGATCCGATCTCAATCTCTTAATACTGAGCACCATGGAAGGACACAACACGTTTCAATTAAGTCGGAGGTGTGACTCAGCGCGGGATTGATCCCACAATCTCCCGCTTGCGACGCCTCTGCATCATGTACCCAGCTATACGGAATATATTTCTCTGATCGTTTCTAATCGTCTCTGGAATTAGAGACCTAATTCCAGAGACGATTAGAGTCAGTGCATGGGCATACCCGTAACTACGGCAGACATCGACCTGTGGTTGCAGACGGATGAAGTTATACCAACATCCCAAATTATGACAGACCGTGAAATTTAGCGCTATTTAGCTGAGACCAGTAACAATTATTTTAAAAATATATTTTTTAATTAGATTGGGCTCCTCTGTATTTGGCATCATTCTCATGCACGTATTACATACTAGTCATTCACAGTAAGATCCTGTAAACCCAACACGAAGATTTGAACCGGGTACCAATTTACGGTTGTCGTGGTCACAGATAAATTAATGTATACAAATCATGATCAATTTAAAATACTACTGGAGATGTGATCAATATTTTCCACTTGAAATATCCTGTTGAAAAAGCTCATCATAACTGGTGCAGATATATTTCTGTTGTCAAATATAGGAAATGATTATGAATGAGAACCAACGTTATAGTGAGGTGGCTTAGTGAAATTATATTTACGTAATTGACAAAAGCGTGATTTTTTCACCAAATGATCCCCTAGGGTCACTCCCTTGAAAAATGTGTGGCTGCAAAAAAAATTCACAAGTGTGACGTCACAGTGACGTGTTTTTGACGTTTATACTATAAATGTATGCTAAAAGACAGAATATCGTCAAAGTAAGGTTCCTGAACTAAACCACCACGACTTTTCCAACTGTAACAAGCTGGGTACTCAGCAAATGTAATTAAGAGTTCAAAATAGTAACATTTTTTAGACTGTATGGTGAAAAAGAGGAAACGAGTAGTGTAGAAAGCAGCAATTTTGGCGGTGCGTGGGGTGTGTTTGAGGGACCATCCGTGGTCCGAATGCGTCGTGTGATGTGTCAAAGTGAAGCTCTCATGGTGTAGACCACGACTTGAGTGATGTCCATGTCATCTATGATGTCATTGGTGACGTCATCAATAGGAGTAGTACCCAAAGTGGGCATTTTGGGAGTGTAAAGAAAAGTGCTTGGGGTAGAGATGGACCATCCGTGGACCGAATGCATCGTTGAGGTGTCATCTTGTAGCAACGACCACCAACTCCAAGCTTAACGCTTCAACGCCCTGGTGAAATAGCTCAGAAGCTTTGGTTTTCTAGATATTCCATGGAATTGTCATTACATGTAATTCATCGAAATGCAGTGACGCCCGTCAACGCCCGTTGTTACGCCTTATCGCCCTATATGTACGCCTTAACGCCCTATCCTAACGCCCTACCGCGCATAGACCAGTCAATCGGCGGGCTGGGGAAGCAACCAATCAGTGCGGCCATAAGGGCATTCGCGGCGTACACACCGCGACATGTAAAAGCTCATTATGTCCATCATATGTCCATCATAATCAAAGCTGGTCAGGATGGCCGAGTGGTCTAAGGCGCCAGATTTAAGTGCTGGTTCACATATGTGGGACTTGGGTTCCAATCCCACTTCTGACACACACCTTTTTCGTTATTTTTCGCCATGTTGTAAAACCATTGTACAAATATAGCACTTTATCATATCTCAGAGAAGCATGCAGACTTTTGATTGGCTGACAGACCTCATGTGTGATGCTGTATTGTCAACTTGCTGGTCGAATATATATCGTATACCCCCGTCGCCAAGGGCAACGAACAGGTGTTCACTAGATTCCATCGTCTGCTAAACAAAATGGCTGAATCAGGCAAACGTTTCGCGTCTCACACGGACGATGAAGTTGTTGAAAAGCGGGCTAATATTATTCCCAGCAACACAAAAAAATCAAACAAAGCGTCCGCCAGAACTTTGAAGTATTACCTGAAAGAGAAGGGACAGAGTGAAGAATTCGAAAGATTCTCGGCCGAGAGGTTAGCAGAGGTACTCAATCATTTTTATTTGGATGCCCGAAAACAAGACGGAGAATTGTACAAAACATCCACTCTCGAAAACTTTCGACATTCTCTGAATCGTTACCTGAAGGCCCCACCGTATTTGAAAACTTTTGATTTGATTAGAAATTCGGAGTTTAATGAAGCCAACGAGTGCTTCAAAACCGCACTTGCAGAGTTGAAGGCATCTGGAAAAGGCGACACCGATCATTATGAGCCCATAAACGAGTCCGATCGTTGTAAACTCTACAAGTCTGTTCTCATGTCCCCAAAAACCCCAACTGGGCTTGCAAATAAAGTTCAGTTCGATGTACGTCTGTTCTTCTTTAGAAGGGGAGTGGAGAAAATGGAAAAGATGACAAAAAACACATTCATCATCAAGCGGGACCCGAAAACTGGGCAGAGGTATGTGAAAAAAAGGAGGATGAACTCACAAAAAATCGCCGGGCCCAGCAAAAAGAGGGTGTTACCGGATTCATGCCTGAAGAAGAAGGTTCCCCGTTCTGTCCTGTTGCTTCATTCGAAAGTTATATCTCCAAACTCCATCCGAAATGTGATCGCTTGTGGCAGTACCCGGTTGATAGTTTCCTCGACGACGATAAAGTTTGGTATTATAACAAATCTATTGGGAAACACCGCTTGGCAGCCTTCATGACCAACCTGGGCACTCGTCTGAAACTTTCTGAACCATACACTAACCACAGTATACGAGCAACCGGCATCACCATCCTTGGTAGAAACAACTATTCAGCATCTCAAATAATGGCTGTCACAGGTCACAGATCTGTCTCGTCGCTGTCGGTTTACCAGCGAGTAAGTGATGGCGAGAAACTGCAAATGGGCCACACGGTTGCGTCAGTAGCCTTTCCTGACACGATGGGTTCAACCTGAAAGACGAATACCGGTACGCATACACTTCCAGTAAATGTTCTTGTCAAACCCCATCCTGCAGAAACTGTGACATCATCTTCTCAGTACCCTGCACCCACGTCAAATGATGCCACGTCGGCCGTGTTACACACCCAGGATGTACGAGCAGAAGGCCATGCCGACGACTTTGATTTTGATCTTAATCAGCTGTTTTGTGAATTCGACAGCACCGCTGTCCCGCCCACATCGTGTGACATTCCCACAGCTATCCTGGTCGCCGCAAATCCCTCAGCGCCAATGTTCAATAACTGCACAATAAATGCAATCAACATCATCGTGCGAAAATGAAGCAAATACCTATACTTCTGCCAAATTGTGCAGGACAGTTTGATTTTTCCGATTTTCTCTCGAACTGTAAATTTAAGTCAGTTCATGTTGGTCCTTCTCCTGTGTGATGTTATGGAAACATGACACAAGTGACACTGTCGAGTGACACGGTGTTGAATTATAGACAGAATGGAAATGTAACAGTCCACACGTGTATTTGAAACTTACATATCCACGCAACAGATTGAATTGAATTGAATTGAATTGAATACTTTATTCACCATACAGAAGCATGTGCATCAAATATTTAGCTAATTTATAATAATGATACATATGGCGGGAATAAAACCCTAAAGGGCTTGTTTTATCCCAGGAATTAATATATTAAGTAACAGTGTTTAGCAGTGAGAGTATAGTATATAATTTAAACAGATTGGTGAATAAAGATAAGTAAAGATATAGTATCAGTCATGGCATGTGGTGGACATATACTACGTATTCATGGGCAAAGATTTGGCAGTGACAGTCATGGCATGTGTAGTGGACATATTTCGTACATTATATAATATCCAAGTATATAGATCTTACGTTAATACAGTAGATAGAAATAAATTAATATTAGGTGGTGGCATTATTATGACAGGGCCGATATACACACACGTGAGCAACAGACAAAATGCATATTCGAGACCATCTTAGACCATTGAATCAATAAGATGTTTCCTTACTTCTCGTTTGAATGATGATGTTGACGTTATAGATTTTAAGTTGGAGAACAAAGCGTTCCAGGTACGAGGGCCTTTCAGTTTGACGGTGAAGAATGAGAGTTGCGACGAACAGAGTTCTCTGTAAAGATTGAGATTTGAATGCCTGGTCGGGTAATGGTGTACTGCCGACTGTTAGATGTGAATCCGGAACGGGTCTTTCGATGTATTTATTAACAAAAGGTATATAATCTAGATATTATACTCGTCGATGGCTATTAAATATTAATATGAAATTGAGATTACGCTTAATGTTCCAGTATTTTATACGTTTCTGATTTTCAGAATAGAACATAAGAGATGAAGCTAAATTTGAAGTTAGATTGTTCATTCTTTATGACTGAAGCCCACCGGTATTTCACACGGAAACCGGGTTCATTGTTCACGGATTACAGTATATGTTATCGTTATCTTTGCTCCTCCCTTAGTACGTTTTAAAGATGAGGATTGTAAAAATGATACATTTGTCTTTGTGTTCATTTTTTCCGGTGCATGCTGTGGATCGTTCTGAAACCAGTGCAAGTCCGATCGAAGTCCGTTCCATTATGTCGGCCTTGAAGTCCAAAGTGATTCTTAATGCTCTGAGATATGATAAATTCGTTATACATCGCCCTTCCGGGGTAATACGGGATGAGATTTGGTTTCTCTCGCCTCGGCTTGCGCCTCGGAAAAATATGGCGAGAGAAACCAAATCTCATCCCGTATTACCCCGGAAGGGCGACGTATAACTAATAATATATGAATCACTATGACCACGATAACCAGCGTTGGTCAGGATGGCCGAGTGGTCTAAGGCGGCAGTCTCAAGATCTATGAAATTGTCTTCTCCGGGGTATGGCTAAACTGGTTTGCACATGCGGGCGTGGGTTCGAATCCCACTCCTGACACGCGCCCTTTTACTGATAACACGGAGTCATATAAATGAGAATGTTGTTATTGTTGGGAGTGTAGTCTCTCAATTTCGGGTAAATAAATATCAAGGGAAGTAATCCAGTTTAGTAGTACAGAAAGCAGAAACTATCAGAGTTAATTTTTCGAGTAATTTTCTGGAAATCCCCTGTTCTATTCATATATGACTTGGGAGTAGTAGAGAAAGGGGAGTTTCGGAGGTGCAAACAAGCGCACCTTGTTGGAGAGAGGTGGCCATGTTCGCTCTGGCTACCTGGTAGAGTTACCGGTACAGCGTATCCGGAAGTGACGTCACAGAGGTCATATGCAATTTTGTTATGTCAACTTGGGATCGCGGTGGACAAACGTCGCAACGCCTATGTTAACACCGTAACGCTTTATCTTAACGCCATAACGCCCTAGCATAACGCCTTGACGCCATGATGTATCTTATCCAAAGATGGAGTGTAGTGTGTCATTTTGAAGGTCTCGTGGTGTAGACCACGCCTTGAGTGATTCCCATGTCATCTGCGACGTCATTGGTGACGTCATCAGTATGAGTGGTAGCGAAATTTTGATTAGTCGACCAATACATATGGACTGATAATCCTACATGTACAGACACCACCACCACCACACATCACCACCACCACCACCACCACCAGGCGTTGACGCCCGTCATCGCCCGGTGGTGGTGGTAGCTCCCCTAGGGCGGAGCTCTTGGATCAGATTTCTTGGAGCACGGAGCTCTTGGAGCTCTTGGAGTCTGAACTTGGAGCTCTTGGAGCGCAGAGCTCAGAAGTGACGTCGTCGTACGCATGCGCACGCCCCTGTACCCTATAGTCCGTAGGACAAAGGGAACACCAGGGTGGCTGACTGCAGAGATAATCTAGGCAGTGCGTTGTTTCACAATTTCTGCCTGAATGTTTACATGTACCGATACACTGTACGTAAACTGAGTGTGTGGTGAATAAAACATTATTTAGTCATTAAAAGGTCATGACAGCTGATAAAGTGAAGTAATTGAGTGTGACGTATTAACATCACAAAATATAAGAGATAGATAGCTGTTTATTGTATCTCGGTAAAACATGTGTTAAACTGATGAAAATGTCCAACGATAATTTCCAATTTTGTGACCATTTTGAAATCATCAAAGCTGGCCTCTCTGTAATATTGTCACGGTACATTTACTGAACATCAGTATCATGTACCTTTCATGTAAAAGTGTTCATCATATGAAATAGAAATGCGTACAAAGGGTAGGCGGTTGGTTTAGGTCAACATATTTTACTCCCTCCCCCTCCCCCCTCCCCATCCCAAATTACAACATAAAACCCACCCCACACAGAGTTCAGCTTGCAGCCATAGATTTTCTGGATCCTGGAACAATCACATATCAGCATGCAAAAGATAATAGTTTTGTCAAAAATGTAAATAACTTCCGATTTTTTTTACGGTAAGCCACCTCACTATTATGCTTAACAGTTTCACACAGTGCCAGTGTGCTAAGGTCATGTAAGGTCATCGCATAACAGGTGTGCACAGGCCGGAAACGTCAGGGCGATGATCAAGTAGTGTTAAGGTTACTCTGACAAAAAATGTGAAGATTGTTGTGAAATGCCGGTTCTTATTCTGAACAGCATTCGGTAAACCCTTCGTAGCTTGTTAACGCTATATGTTAAATGACTGTGTACAACAAATACATCGTTGGGTCATTTAGATTTCATGAAATATCTCTTGAAAAAAATTACACAATATTTCTTCCACAAGGATTTCTCCTCCTCTGGGGTTCATGCCAGTTGACAGTGCAGAAATTTCGTGATTCGTCTTCTTGAACCAGCTACCCTGACAAATCTAACCGGTTATTGTGTTAATGCACTTTGGGTATCCGTTACAGGTGCGAGTGGTGAAACAGAAAGTGGAAAACCACATCTTCCAAATCTGTGTTTGTTGAATAAACCAATAGAAGAGTAAGCGGTTTAGAAGTGCCTGATGTAGCTATACTTTATCCTATCAGGCCAATTTCCGAAACGACAAAAAATTGAGAGCTGATGCTCCGAGACTTTGCAGTTGATCACATTGGTGTCATTTTCAGCCTAATTGTGTATATATCGCCAAGCAGAGGATCATGTGCTAATTCAAATTGACGGCCATGCGCGATACCAGAAAAGTGATGTTTGCGTCATTTTTCTTCAAAATTCCTTCATATGGGAGAGAAAAAGTGGGGCCAAAAATATTATATTTCACATCAGGCTATTATTTACTAATTAATCATGCGGCTTTTGCGAAGAAAACAAATAAATAAAAATTTCGAAAATTTGACCGAAAATCGACAAAAATCGCCTTTTTAAAAATGACCTCACTGTGACGTCACCAGAGAGGTCATCTTGAGATTTTTTTCTGTATTTTCTGGTAGAGCTTGATCCAGTGTTACAGTGTGGTAACTTCACAGAACATTATTTCGCAAACTTATAAAACAGTGTTATATCACCAAGAGACTCTACTCAAAGAGTCTCAAATTTGGCGATACATATTGCATGCTGATAGCGAAATACGAGCAAAATTTGGCGATACATTTCGTATCTTGTGTCTAAATTGTAGCGATATGCATATGCATAAGGTTGGAAAAATTGACGACGTCTGGCGACTAAAAAGCAGCCATATGACTCTACAGGAAAGCTTCCCTCGGCACCTCACATTCAGACCCGAGAATACGGTGGATTCTCGGACGTAGTCTTAGTATATCAGCCGCGCTTTTATTGCAGATGTTCATGAGGAGGCAACGAATATCTACACGGCCCCTAACACCGGTTTAAGCGGAATTCGGGAGCTGTGATGACAGATCAGCTAAAATAATTAACTCATCTGATGTTAATAGATGAGCATCGTTGACGTCTGATGGAATGAACGCTTCAACATGGGGTAAACCTGGTAAGTGCAAGATATCCAGACAAAACTATCCTGTGATGCCCGAGCCGCGGCTAGGGGCCGTATGAACCCAGGTACTTCATGATTCTCATGGTGTTCATACGAACAGACTCCATCAAAGCGTGACAGATACATCATTATCTAGATAACGGCTGCGACGTATATCTATGGATTAAGAATATAGATCAGCGATACGGATTTCATATTTCGGAACATCATGCCGGCATCATTGAGAACTGTCAAACGCTTTTCTCTTGCAGGAAACTAGTCTATGTTTATGTAAACTATGATTATTATTTTTTTTAATTTGGTGCTAATGCTGTTATATGGAATAGGTCTTTGGATTATGGACACGGAAAATCTTTAATGGACGACGGCTGAATGCCGATAAAGACGCCTAGACTATTGTATTGTAAACTCCCTAGCACAAGGAATGAGGAAAGCATTTAGCCCCCCCCCCCCCCCATGCCTGAACAGGTCCCAAAAATCCCAGGTCTGGTAGTTTAAAGAGGTTCCAGACAATTTGGAAATTAAATGAACCTCAATCCGCGAAATATAGGATACGGTTTCCGGGACACCAAGCTTATTGTTGCATATCATGAGTCTTTAACTCTTCTCTAATATATAAATCACATAAAATATGCATGCATAGAATAAAATACACATAATTGATAAGAAGTTACATTATCATATTTCTCAGTAGTCGTCTGGTGAAAATGGTAACTCACAAAGATACAGACGGTCGGCGAGGACCGTAGGCTCCACTTTGCATCGCTTTGATACCCCAAACACATATTGTGCCATAAGCACTATCTTCCGCATTCGTGTTCGTATGTCTCGGCTCTATGTATCACTATAGGTATTTTATCATGTGTGATTTATATCTTTACTCACTTAATCAAGGCTGTTATTTTAAGCGTCAGCTCCGACATTCAGTATTCAGCCGTCGTCCACAAAAGAATTTCTGCCTCAATAATCTGAAGATCTTTTCCATGCGAAAGTTAGAATCAATTTTAATCATGCATGAGATCAATAAAATGGAACACAGGATACTTTCCTGCAAGAGCGAAGTGGTCAACAGTTTTCAATTATAACCGCAAAACTTCAGAATATCCTTTACATAAAATCCTTATCACTAACCAGCGTTCTTTATCCAAAATGAATTTCCAATTAGTTTTCTAGGGAAGGATATATCTCAGTCAAGCTGTGATTATGACTGTTCATTTAAACATCATGGAGATGTATCATGAAAGATGTTCAAACAGGCCCTAGCCGCGGTTTTGTCACGATTTTCCCACATGTAATATAGATAAAGTCATAAATATTGACTTCAGGGGTTATGCAAATAGGCTCAAAATGACCCCAACGGCGTGTCAGCTCTCAAGTTTTTGTCGTTCCGGAGATAGCCCAGAAAAGTGTGGTAGGGGGACCATTTTGCCCCCCCCCCCCCCAGGCCTGGTAGGGTTAACCCGAGACTAGGGGCCGTATAAACCTATGTATTTCAAGATCCTCATGGTGTTCATACGAACAGTCACAATCAAAGCTTGACTGAGATATCTCATACTCATATGGATTAAGAATACTGATCAGCGATATGGATTTGATATTTTTGGAATATCATGATCGTGATGTCTTGCCGGCATCATTGAAAACTGTTGACCGCTTGTCTTGCAAGAAATGAGCCTAGTTTTATGTGTACTATGATTTATCTTTTTAATTTGGTGCTAATGTCATTATATGAATTAGGTTTTTGGGGTATGGACGCGGAAATTCTTTAGTGGACAACAGCTGAATATTGAATGACGGACTAGGCGCTTGCATTGTGAAAAACAATAGTTCAGTTGCAATAGATTAGGTGTTTTCGTGCAAGTATTTCAGAAAAAATAGTCGGCGATCTTGGGCTGTTCTGTTTATATTACCTGGAAGATACCTTCGAAAACATTGTATGTATGTGGTGTTTCGATGGCAGCACTTTGAAGTCGCACATTGAAGGAGTCTGACTGATTTATTCGAGGCCCTCGGAAGTAGACATACATGAGGTATGATCACAAACTTGGACTTATGTATACCGTTTATAGCCAAGGCGATATGAATAACTTGATGGTCCCTAGCTTGGGGTGCACCGTTTCTAACCTGACAATATGAACAACGCGATGGCCTGTATTTTAGGCCGGGGTTTCATGAAACATTTGGCCAGAGTAACGATAACAGCAGCTGTTAACCCTACCAGGCCTGGGGAACATTATGGCTCCTCACAAAACATTTTAACCTATCTCCGGAACGACAAAAATGAAAAGCTGACTCTCTGAGAGTTTTTGTTTCGTCGTATTGATGCTCTTTTGAGCCCATTTGCAAAATCCCGGAGCAGAGGATCATGGATAAATTCAAAAAGGTACTGTTTTTGTCTTTTTCTAAAAACAAAATTTGCAGGGAAAAGCATCAGATTATTATTAACTAATTTATTACGCAGTTTTTGCGAGAAAACACATAAATAAAAAAATGGAATAATCTGACCGAAAACTCGAACAGAAATGCCTCTTATGAAAATGAAACCACTGTGATGTCATCAAGGTGGCCATCTTGGATTTGTTTTTTTACATTTTAGATAGCACTTGACACAAGGGTGTAGATTGTTGAGTCAGCCCTCTTTTTTCAGCTCCCCTGGTGCCAAAAAGCCCAGGTCCTTTGGCGGTGAAACTGACAATTCATTGAGAATCGCATTCAACTTTGTTCAGTTCACCTTATGCTGATTGTGTGCTTGTAGAACTGCATAGCTCTATATAATAAATTGTGACCGTCCTGTTCCATATGAGTCCGATGAGTTGACCGAAAGAGCATCACAATATGTCTCACCAGCCAATATGCATGAAGCTGATAGTAAAGCCCCCTAATGAACAGTAGTACTACTTAACCCTATCTGGCCTGGGCTTTTTGGGACCTGTTGTGGCCTGGGGGACCGAAATGCCCCCGCTCCCCCTTGAGCTAGGGGGCTGAAACCTACCACACGATACCCTTGGGTCAAACTCTACCAGAAAATGTTAAAAAATCCAAGGTGGCCGCTTTGATGACGTCAAAAATTCAAAAACGACATTTTTTGGTCGAATTTTCGGTCACATTTTCGGAATTTTTTATTTATGCATGATAAATTAGTAAATACTAATGTGATGTGAAATAAAATAGTTTTTCCCACCTTTTATCGCGGAAAAGCAGAAATTTTAAAGAAATATGACAAAAACATCACTTTTCTGGAACCCCACGTGGCCGCCATCTTGAATTTACCCACGATCCTCTGCTCGGGGGGTTATGCAAATAGGCTCAAAATGACCCCAATATGATAAACTATAAAGTCATGAAGTTTCCGCTCTCTATTTTTTGTCGTTCCGGAGATAACGTAGACAGTTTGGTAGGGGGGGGGGGCATTTTGCCCCCCCCCCAGGCCAGGTAGGGTTATAAAAAGATCAGATTTCTGAGAGAGTCTAAGAAATATCCTGAATTTCAATGAGAGTTTAGGCTTCAGCAAAAATGTGTATGCAGCATGCTATCTTGGACAACCTGTACAAGGCGAACATGCAACCACTTTACGTATATGCTTACCGCATGCATTACTGATTGCGGTTAGCCACAGTACTTGTGGGTCCTTCATCATGACCATTTCAGGCAATGGCGACAAGTGCCAAAATCAAATGCTAGAAGACAGGAGAAAATCTCGAATACAAAGTGTAGGTGGGCTAAGAATCCAGTGTAAAATTGAATTTTACTGTCAGGTATGTCAACTTTTAGCTGTTGATGACAGTTTTGAGGGATATTGTGGAAGGTTTTGATGGTAATTTCGAGTGACGTCCCGTAAATGAAAGGTAACAAATCCTATTTAAATCTTTCCTCGAGCACTATAGAAATAATCTTGGACAATTGAGCCATCAGAACGGCATTATGACTTAATCCGCTGAATTATTCCCATTTGAAATAAAGGCATTCATGTTTTGTTTTACAGCCGTAATAAAAAGAACTCTTCTTGTCAAGTGAACACAAGATTATACAAAGGCCCGTAATAATTCTTTGCAATCCTTCCGCATGTCGCAAAATGCCCTTAGACATCTCTAGTATGACGACATTTACGTTTTTGGGGGGAAGGATAAATAGAAGGTTCAAGCTTCTCTTTTATTTCAAACATTTTTAGGAATATTGAATTGAATGATAATCAACATTATGCTTTATTTCGTTGCTAAGAAGACATGTAAGACCTTTCAACGAATATCATATGAATTAAGAATACTGCTCAGCGAGACGGATTTGATATTTTTGTAACATAATGAAGTCTTGCCGGCATCATTGAATGTTGTTGACGGTTTCTCTTTTGCAAGAAACTAGCCTTTGTTTATGTATAATAATATTATCTTTTTTTTAATTTGGCGCTAATGCTGTTGTATGGAATATGTCTTGGGATTATAGACGCAGATATTCTTTATAGTCCAGTCAATATGTGACAAAATTGTGCCTTTTTTCATAAAAGCATAAAATTTTGCATGGAGGTACATCGTGGCCTGGGGAGCATTTCTGGATATGGAACCACCGCGAACTTTTCCTATTTAGGTCACAGTGGCCATTTTTCACAATGGCCGCCAGAAGCCCATATTGTCATCCAGAATCCTGCGCTGGTTTATCTGTTTGGCAATATTTTTGTTGGTCATTTGTCAGAATATTGATAGAAAATCCCATATAAATGGTCATAAAAGTCATATGGCCACAACGGCCATCTCGGATTTCAAGATGGCCGCCATCTGAACCGGTCCCAATCAATAATTCATTAACCACACAATATATATATATATATATATATATATCATTTCTGTTGATACACTGTTATTTTAGGGGTATAGCACGACGAATATTTCACAATAGCTATGATGTATTGCTGGTCACCTTGAATTTCCAAGATGGCTACCATATGAGCCTTATTTTAGTTCATAACTATATATCTATTTCAATGACCTCTCGGAGGACATTATCGACCATCTCGGGTTTCGAATTGGTGACGCACCGCAGGAAAACATTTTTTTCAAAATCTTATTAACCAACAAAGTTATAATCTTGATTTGGAAATAAAATTTTCCATAAGCTCATCTTAGCATACATTACCAGATTATGCTCATAACATCAACATATCCGATCCACACAAGTACTAAATTATAATTATGCCATAGGGGGATCCATACGTACTCAATAGTTTTCAAGAATCTTCAAGTGTATGTAAGTGCACGTGTTCTCATCACAGATAGGCGTCTATGCCTTCAGTACTATTACTATATATGATAATAGATAATATTGTGAATACATAGTATACACTCTCCCCTCTTTTTACAATATTACAATCTGCATATAGCATTTCATCCTGGTGGTACGGTTATATGCCTGCCCACATCATGTGAATATATCTTAAAATCTGAGAAATAGAAACGCATAGCCTGATAGAACTAACTGTATTACAGAAAAGGCAAACTACACTTCTCATCTGAACTTCCTGGAATAAAAAAGACACATATTACATACGATGGAAGGATTGAATGCTAATGTGAACTTAGATCATCTGACAAAACAGAAACCAGAGAGCATACAATGGAATGGTCGATGTTTTGAAGCGTATATACGTATAGTTTACCTAACACAATAATGCAACGACGTTACGGTAGTTCAAATCCAGGAAGATGAAAGCTACATGTTTTTCGATTTTGAATTACCGTCACTAATAAGGTCATCAAAGCGGGAAAAACATTTAACGATGCTGACAAGACAACACGATTTTCATGTGATTCAAATACAATGGAAATTTGCAAAAAACACAAGGTGCTTAAACGACCCCTTGAGCTCCGGATTAGTTACAATACAAAACGTAATGCAAGTGACTTACATTTTAAAAGATGAAACGTATTAATAACGAAACTCAAGAAACCTTGAGTGAAGATGGTAACCCATAAGAACTAGTTTCTGTAGTAATGGTTTGCGACGTGATTGAGCTCGTCACATAAGCACAGTATCTTGTACCGACCCACAGTTCCCAGTTTACTTCACTACTATTAAATCAATATATACATCTAGGTATAGATGTACATACATAGATATAAACTATCTATACAGGAAATTACGTATACTTCATAGGCTTCTAGACAAATTCCGCTCAAAACATATACGTCCACCCTGATGAGAAATTGCATGGGCATAAGCTGGAATATGCGAAACATGATAAGTTTTTTTGAGCAATGGCCTCTCGAGAGAAATTTTCAGGTTGAAGAGCGTATGTTTTGATGTGGTGAACGTAGCTAACAAAAGTTGTTAGTGAAAAATATTAAACGGCCAGATTGCTGCATTGATTTTGTGGCCCTATACACCATTCACCCATCCCCAAATTGAAACCACTAAGTTGAAACCACTTGTGGGCATATCTATAACGACATCCCATTATTCGCATAGTAATTAGAATAGGATTTATATGGACAAGAGCCTGCTGTAGTCAAATCGATATGAGCGCCAGCTGATTCCGTCCGCTATGAAAGAGATATTGCCAATGGAAACAAACCATGCTGTGTTCACAAAAATGAAATGCGCTGGAGGTAGAGCTTATCTTAGCATTCAAGATTTTTCAATCCTATCTGTCCCCATTTAATGGCATTCTCCAGAAACTCGGGAAGATAAGAGTGGATATAATCTCTCTCTCTCTCTTTAGCTTTTCATTTCAGGTTTATACAGCTCGTTTGTTTGATTCAAACGCCATCGGTACTTTCAAAATGGCGCCCATGACGACCCACAAAAATGCATACTTATTGATGTTGAAATGACCGTAGAATAGAGCATAAATGGAACACGAATATTTTTTCTGGATTTCCACTTTTCGAATAAGTACATCTATTACCACAACGTTTCGCTGAGTTTTTTTAATGGATCCAGTTAGACACGCTATAAGCATATTCAGCCCATCCTCCTATTAACAAATATTTGGATCCTAGTGCAAATATCAAAAAAAGTCTTTTTCGATAATGTATTTCTTTCAACGTAATTCTTCACGTTTTAATTACATGAAAGCGTACTTTACTAATTTAAATGACCTGTAATAAAGATCTATCATAAAGAACCGTACAAATCCAAGAAATTATGGACAATAAGTCGCTCCAGTAGCCATCCCGACAAGACTATGTCAGCTGAGCCACCAAGGTAAATCTGCTCGCATTCAACTAACTGGAAATGTTTAGTTCTCTCGCTTAAAATTGGCGATAATACTCCTAGCAAGATTATGAAACGGCCATAAACAGCCGTGCCTCATGGCAGCCATCTTGAAAAATGGTTGTTACGCCCTACATTAACCTGGTGCGAAATGACTTCATATCTCATTGCTCTCCCAACGCCATGTCTAATTCCGTGTGAGCTTTGGTGCTTTAGGAGAGTCTGTCGAAAAATTTACAATATTTAGTTGACTATATTTGCCTAATTTGTTTATTATCTTTATCAATAATATTATTTTCATTCTTTAATTAATTAAATATTACTGTCTTATAATATTGCGGCAGATATTCTGCTATTCTTGTACAGTTATCCTGCTTTCAAACATCAAATGCAACGCAGTAGTGTTGACAAATACCGCAAAAATGGGTGTGCCTAAGTGACTCAACATGAGAATCTGGCGGTCATTTTGGAAAATCTTGTGAACAATATCTGGTTGGCTAATTTTACTTATTATTTTAAATATACTGTCTCATAATAATTTAGCACTGCAGAACCATCTTGCTTTCAAAAACAAAAGAAAAACGCAGTAGAATGGCTAACTAATACAAAGCTACGTGTGCCCAATGTGTCCGTATTAAAAATCGGGAGACCATTTTGGAAAATGATGGCAGCCATTTTGAAAATCCGAGATGATTGTTATTACACCATATCTACTGTGAAATAATCGTCGTGCTGAAACAATAAAATATTGGAATTATGTCTATATATTGTGTGGTTATAGAAATATTGAATGAAATAGGCTTCAAGATGATCGACTCGGTCAAATGACCATTATCATTTGTCTACCTTGGATATCGTACTTTCCATCAATATTCTGACAAATGGCCCAAAGAAAAAGTCCCAAACAGAAAAAAATAGTGCAGGATTGCTAATGCTATATGGGATCCAGGCGGCCATTTTGAAAAATGGCCACAGTGACCTACATAGGAAAAATTCGCAGTGGCTCCATATCAAGAAATGCTCTCTACGCCTCGATGTACATCTGTGCCAAAATTCATAAAAAGGCACAATCCGATGAAAAATCTGCACATATTGACTGGACTATTAATGGACGACGGCTGAATAATGAATGACGGATTATACGCTTGTAATTAGCACTTTTGGCGGCCGAACTACATGCCTCTAATCTGGCATTCAATATTCCGCGTCCAAATAATCCAAATATCTAATTCATATAACAGCATTAGCACCAAATAAAAAAGCAATCATAGTATACATCATGTTTTCTGCAAGAGTGAAGCTGTTCACAATTGCCAATGATGCCGGCAAGACCTCATGCATGATGTTCCAAAAATATCAACTCTGTATCGCTGATCATTATTCTTAATCCATATGATTTTCGCTGTAAAGTAGTTATTTTAAAATGATGTATCTCAGTCACGCTTTGATTGTGCCTGTTCATATCAACACCATGGGGATCTAGAATTACATGGGTTCATACGGCTCTAGCCCCGGTATAAGCGGAATTAGACACAAGTTGCGAAACGTAACGCCATAGATCTTGAGCGCTACGCTCGTATTGTGCTGTCAGCTTGCAAGTTAGCGATGTTATTGATGGGTACAATGCAGCTACCATTGAATAGGGATCAACATGAAATCTTCTCTCATGAAGACCATCCGACTTTCCCACCATTTTGATTAACGACAAATTTCCCTATCGGCGACGACTGTCTTTGGGATCTCACATCAATATAGATTAGATGGCACTTGTTGGATATCTGCATCAATATCCATCGCCTATTTACTATCTATTCAAGCGAAAACAGATTCACGATCACTGTTTGACGGGTTAGTCTCATTCTGGACTCCAACGTTCGCATATACCTTATCAGGGGCTCCATGCAGCTATGGCGGTCTACGGTTCTGAGTTCATGCTTTTGGCATGTTGAATGTAAACAAGAAATAGCATAAGACATAATCCATAGGTACAAAAATATATATAATATTCTCAAAATCGAAAAAAACGTAATTTCAATTCTTATAATAATCAACATTATATTATAGGTACTTGTTTGATATGTGCACTTATTATATGATGAATAAATATCTTTTTGGTTGATAAACCCCATCAGATTTAAATGTAGAATATATAGTGATATTTAGAACAACACTAACCATATCACAAGAGACAAGTTCATTTCAGTCACTAAATCTATCAATCTATCTATCACGTCAAGGTAATTTCAATCTCCGCATGCTTGTTGGTCATTTCTTCCAAGTCACGGAGACGTTTACGTTGAGTAATAAAGTGTGTTATTGCTAATGGCACGAGTCCACCCACGCACAGACTTCCAGAGACGTAGAATGATAGATTGTAACTCCCCGTTGCGTCGGTTATCAAACCTGGGGAGAATGGAAAGAACAGTTTTTTAACAAATCCTCAATAATACTATTCAGTCATTATACTATCGAAAATTTACAATCAGGACAAAATAATGGGAGCAAATTATTTAATGGGCGACGGCTGAATCTTGAATGACAGAGTAGAGGCGTGAACTTCGACAGCAAAAAGTCCTAACGACGAAATGAAGCAAAAATGTTGGTTATCCTTCCATTCGATATCCCGAAAATATTTTGAAATAAAAGTGCTTATTGAACAGGAGACCTTCTATTTACTCCTAAATCTATTTGTCCAAGATTACTTCTTTAACGCTCGTGGGACTATTTTATGACCTAATACATATAGCAGCATTAGCATCAAATACAAAGAAAATGATAGTATACAGTTGAACGACTGAACGAACGAACGAACGAATAAGCATAGGCTTGTTTTCCCACAAGAAAGAAGCGGTCAACAGTGTTGTGGTATTGCAGTATAGAATTGGACACTGTGGATAGTTCTAGAATAATAGAACTGATATAAGCTTGTTTGCATATTATGTGAGTCATCCGTCTAGTGTTTTCTCGACGATTCTGCGATTGCAAATGGCCGCTCTACGAACAGCCCCGTATGACCTGAGTAGTTAATACACAGCGCCATCTGTCCATGCATCAAGAGCCCCGGATGACCGGCGTACTTAGATCAGAGCGCCATCTATACATATAGATTTTCATTGTATTTAATAATAAACAATCTCGATGTTCCTGGAATGATAAAGCTGTTTATGTGGGTTAAGTATTTCGAACTTTCTGGAAGCGGTTGTGATTGTATTTGGGTTAAATCATACGTCAATGCTGTACCAGTGGAAGTTTCTAGTTTTGGTAGAATACATCCGTGGACAGTTTCAAAGAACGCCTATGCGAGGACGCGTACAACAAGAGTTGTCGCCCATGCTTCACGAGTCGAACAAGACATATCCGTCGGCTCAAGTACACAGTGAATTTTTTTCGGCTGTAGATCCATTTATGCAACCCATCCGAACCAGCTAAGAAGAATAGAAGAGTGATAAAGACCTAAAGAAATATTCTGAAACGTTCGAAGAGCCAAAGCATTAGGGAAATTTATCTATTTTTGCATTTCTTGTTGCCACCTATACCTACAAAATTACGTTGAGCTAAGGTAACTCGTGGTGCGCATTGCACGATGGGAAGGAAACATGGCCGATTTCCAAACTGTTCAACGATCTATTATCTCGAATGCCCCAACAGAGTATAAATAAGCGTGTCGCTCAGTTGTGAGGTAGGAAATTAATACTGGCTTTTATCTGGGTGCATTATATTGTATTGCCCTTTTCTGCAATTACTGACTAACTGGATTACTCCCGTGTTTTGACTGTTGTGTGGTTTATATTTGAACTGTCGGAGATTGGACATTTGCTGGAGCTGAACAACAGAGCAGTGTTACTATCAAAATACAGAACAGCGATTTGAGCATCGGCACGGACTGTTAGAGATTTCACTTCGTCAACACGGACTTTCAACTATATTACACCAGGATAGCATTTAACAGTAAGACTGTGTTTCACATTTTATTTGCTGTATTGAACTTACATACTTTGTATATGATTTTAGTATTGTAAATAAATATTTTGATTGTTAATCCCTGACTTCACGTCCTTCTTTGTGTCACGTTTTTCTATTATTGTTTATGCCGTGACAACAGTTTTCAATGATACCGACAAAGACAACACTATTAACTTAATCCATATAATTTTCCTTTATGTATCTCAGTCACACGTTGATTGTGACTGTTCATATGAACACCATGAGGATCTTGAAGTACACCGAAAAACTTTTCGAGAGAATAGTCTCATCCCTAGCCATACTTACTTTCCTTGCATTGATATACATTGGGGTGGGTACTGTTATGTTTATATTAGATTGTCTGAGTAAATCTCCCTTCAGTGCTGTATTCCGATACTTTCTTTACCGCAGAGTTTCGAGGAGAATATTGGGCCTCAGTTTCCATGATATTGCGGAGGGAATTTCTGTCACATTTCGACCAGCAATGTTGGGCATCACCCCCCCTCCCCCTCCTCTTCCTCTGCTCCCCTCACCAAACTGTATGGCATATGCTAAAATGCATTTTTGGGGATATTTTCAGATTTGACAATGTTTATTCGGGCTATAGTTTCTCAGAATAAAAAGTAGTCAATACATCGGGAAATAACTATTTGACGCGAAATGAAATCATTTATACAGATTTGTAAATAAAGTGACACATGGTCGTCTTTGCCGAGGGATATTCAATTAGGATAAAACATATTCCAGTGCTACTATACGTGGTCAGAGGTATGTCCGTTATTAATTGCTGAAGTTTCTGAGATAACGTCGACAGTTTGATGAGGGGAGGGTGAGGTTGGTGGTCGAAATGTGAGAAAAATTCTCTCCACGATATCATCGAAACCAGGCCCAATATTCTCATGGAAACTCTGTGGTAAGTAAAGTATCTGAATCCAACACTGAAGGGAGACTGACTCAGGCAATCTAATATAAACATGGCAGTACACACCCCAAGGTATATCAATGCAAGGAAAGTGAGTATAGCTAGGGATGAGACTACTCTCTCGAAAGGGTTTTCGGTGTATTTCAAGATTTCCAGGGTGTTAAAATGAGCAGCCACAGTCAAGCGTGACTGAGATACATCATTCTCTAGATAACGATTTCACAACGAAAATTATATGGATTAGGAATACTGATCAGAGATACGAATTTGATATTTTTGGTACATCACATATCTTTACCGGCCTCATTAAAAACTGTTGACAGCTTCTCTCTTGTCTTGTCTAGCCTGCGTTTATGTCTATTATCGTTTTTTTGGTTATATTTGGTGCTAATGCTCTCATGTAAATTAGTTCTTTGGATTATGGACTTCAAAATTCTTTAATGGACGCGGTTGAATATTGAATGACGGACTAAACTATTGCATGTCCAAGTCGATCTCGAAGAGAACGTATTTCATTCAGGCTACGAGAATTCATTTGTTATACGGGCATCAGATCCGACATTCACTATTCAACCGTCCACAAAGAGAATTACAACACATATAATGGAAGTGGGGAGAGATGCCGACATACTGACAGAGTCACATGACTTCACTACTGCCTGCGTCAGTGGTCGAATAACCTTCAGTTTTCAGTAGGCGACACCAGTTACAAGGCATCAAAGGGAAGATAGAAGAAACACGTTTGATACATGCAATAGAGAAGTGGTCAAAATTTATCAATGATGGCAGTATGAAATTCATGATGTTCTATTCGTATATGTTCATACCCGACAGGAGAAATATCCATGTCGTTATCCACGTATCTGTACGGAAGCGTCTAGGGGACATGGTGAATAAAAAAATCTAACCAGGTATCTCGTAATTACACGTTAGCTATCTCGTAATTGCGTGTTAGTATCTCGTAATTACGCGTTATCTATCTCGTAATTACGTGTTACTGTCTCGAAATTACGCCTTAGTTATCTCGTTAGCTAACGCGTAATGACGAGATATTAACGCGTAATAACGCGATATCTAATGCGTAATTACGAGATACTGACACGTAATTACGAGAGAGCTAACGCGTAATTACGAGATATTAACGCGTAATAACGCGATATCTAATGCGTAATTACGAGATACTGACACGTAATTACGAGATAGCTAACGCGTAATTACGAGATACCGGTTGAGAGTTTTTTTCACCATGGCCCCTAGACGCTTCCGTATATCTGAAACGATAAGGATTTTATACGAAAAACATCAAGATATCTGCTGTCATCATTGAAAACTTTTTTCGCTTCTCTCTTGCAGGAAACCGTCTTGTATATTTTCTCAATTTGATGCATATTTGGAAATGATGCTAAAAAGATCTTTCGATTATTATTATGTGGACGATGGCTGAATATGGAATGAAATCAATCATTGTGGCCCAGACAGTATATAAATACCAGGAAAGTAAGTATTAAAAAAACAACATTCAACGGGTGGTGGAAAACTATTCCGGAGTACTATGAACCCACAGACAAATATACTTATCTAAAAACATCGCAGCAACAAAAAGTGATCCCTGTGATGATTTGTTCCCAGCCACGCTTTTATTGTAGCTGTTCATGTGGACAAATTGAATGACATGGCCACACGACCCCTAGCACCGGCTTGAGCGGTATTAATTGCATATATTTCAGAGCGATGTTGGAAAATGGCTGTAATGGCTGATGTAAATGATGTAAGATGGTAAAATGTAAAGTATGCCTGGGAATGAGGTTATTCTTTAAAAACCTTTTTCGTTCATCAAATGAAAGTCCGAGTCGTTCCCGAAGATAATGTATCTCATTCACGCTATGATTATTCATATGGTGTATTGGAATATCACATCTGATATTCAGTATTCCCCATAACAAATCCCCGTGTCAATAATGGAAACACCTTCTCAGTTGACAGCACCAATTTCATGGTATCAAAGGGAAAATAAAAGAAAGAAGTTTATTTCATGCAAGAGAGAACTGGGCAACAGTTATCAATAATAGCAGCAAGACCTACCTGTCCTGGCCCCCCGTTGTTTTTGAATTTTTTTTATCTCTGGAACGACAAAAACCTGAGCACTGACCCTCCGTGACTTTGTAGTTTATCATATTGGGGTCATTTTGAGCCTATTTGCATAACCCCAAGCAGTGGATCATGGGTAAATTCAAAATGGCGTCCATGTGGAGTATTTCAAAATTCCCGCTCTTCTGTGAGGAAAACTGTGCGAAAGATATTTTATTTCACATCAGATTTTTATTTGTTAATCGTTAAAATTCGAAAACTCTGACCGAAAAATCGTCCAAAAAAGCTTCTTTTTAGAAAATGACGTCACAGTTACGTCATCATGAAGACCTTCTTGGATTATTCAAAAACTTTCTAGTAGAGCTTGACCCAAACATATAGTGTGGCAAGTTTCAGCACTCTAGCCTTAGGGCAGCAAAAATATATAGGGCCACTTTTCGCCCCCAGGCTGCGGAATACCCCAAATCGCCCAGGAAAGATAGGGTTAATTCAGAGGAATATCCATATCGTTATCTGAAGTATACTTTATATAGTAATGTATCTCAAACGATTTAATGTATCTTATACGATTCAGGATAAACGACTTGTGCAGTCACTTCGATACAGCATGCTGCTCCGTGATAAGAATTTTATATGGACATCATGATATTTGTTGTCACCACTGAAAACCTTTTATCGCTTCTCTCTTACAGGGCCGTTATATACATATTTGGAATTCTAGCTAAAAAGGTATTTTGGTTATTATTTCGTGGACGACGGCTGAATACAGAATGTTGAAGATATGCATGTTTCATTACATCGTACGGGAGTACATAAAAATTAAAAAAATAAAAACTCGGAGAGTAGTAGACAAAGGGGGAATTCGCAAGTGCTGACCATACCCCAGGCAGGTTATATGCATATCAGCGCCTTACCGATGCAAATACTTGTACTCCACACAATTCACAATTAACTACTGCTCTAACTCGAAAAGTTAAAAATTGTAGGCAACAAATATGAAAGATTACTATGGTATACTATAGAGCGTCAGTAATATAATACAGTAATCTGTGGTATATCACTGATTCATCGTGGTATATATATCTCAAGAATGTACCATAGTATATACGTGGTATACCGTAGTACGAAATATAATTTACATGTTGTATTTCTGTTGTATGCCAGTATATTGTAGTGTAGCTGTTGTTATATATGGGATACTATCTGAATAATACCAGTGCTCGAGGATTTGTACAGAATACGTTAACCCTGCCAGGCTTAGAGAAGGGGGACATTCCGCCACCCTACCAAACGTTTTACCCAATCTCCGGAACGACAAACTAGTGAGGGCTGACACTCAGTGACTTTGTAGTTTATCATACCAGAGTCAGTTTGAGTCAATTTGCGTAACCTCCCGAGTAGAGGATCATGGGTATATGCAAAATAGCGCCCATGAAGTGTATCACAAAAGTGATGTTTTTGTCATTTTCCTCCTTTTCTGCCCGGAAAAGCGGGCAAAAACTATTTATTTCATATCAGATTATTATTTACTAATTTATCATACAGCTTTTACAAAGAAATCAAATGAATAAAAAAAATCGAAAAATCTGAAAAAAGCCTTTTTGGAAAATGACGTATTTGTAACGTCACCAAAGCGACTGTCTTGGATTTTTTAACATTTGACCCAAGGGTATAGTGCGGTAAGTTTCAGCCCGCTAGCTCGAAGGGTAAACAAAATATTGAGGAGCCGAAATGGCTCCCTCTCCCAGACCTCGACAGGCCCTAAAAGGTCAAGGCCAGGTAAGGTTAATAGAGGATGTATGTATTACTATCTGAGGTAAAGCTGTTATAGTATGCTTGCTATTCATAGGCGCGTTGACGTTAATTCTTACTCACCGGCTATAGGTGCACTTAGTAGGTAGCCGATGCCATAACCAGTACAGACAAAGCCGAATCCTGTAGGGTATAGCTTCAATCCCACCATGTCCACGGTGACGACTGCATACAGGCCGTTGATGCCACCGAGCGCCACACCATAGGCCACAGCCCCAGCAATCAGAGCTTCATACGATATCAGACTTGGAAAGAGGAACATGATGCCACTCATAACCAACAGACCTATATTGAATAACAGTGTACTGTGTCTCCATAGCAACCGGAGAACCAGTCCATGACACAAAGTACTTATAGTACTAGCAATACTCAGATATGTCAGCAGCCACGTACTTTCCGCCTTACTGAACCCACGTAATACCCCTAAATCTACGATCACTATATAAGTATATTGGTATCCAATGGAAGTGAACGGACCAATTATTAGATAACATATATACATGGCATTTCTCCATATACCCGGACTGCACAATGCTTTTTTCAATTCTATCGTATCTTCTTCCTTCAGAGCGGGCTCATTTCTCTTCGGTGGAACAAACAGTCCAGCCGCAGGTAAAGTATTCAATAGCACAGCTGAAAGAATCATCAAGGCTCCTCGCCATCCAAATTCGTCAATAACAGGCCTTAGGACCAAGGGGAAAACAAGGCCCCCAATACCTGATCCAACCACTGCCAGAGAAGAGGCCGCTCCTCGACCCTTGTCGAAATGTTGGCCGACGGCAACGAAAGATCCCATACACACCAAACAGCATCCGGTTCCTGGAATGTCCATCAACGGGAGCATGTGAATGGTAAGATACGCAATCAACAATAACAATATTTCAGAGATGAAAGATTATATCGAGCGTATCTCAGATTTTCTTTAGATATGTCTATTATATTTTATGGAATAAGATGGCTGCAACAGCATGGACTGCTTGTACCGCAGTCCTAAAGTTACCTGAAGTTACGAAAATTATATGGTTTATTATACTAAAAACGCAAAATATATGAAAGCGACAAGACATTGCAATATTTGTAGTTAACAGATTGGAATATCAAGAGGTTTTGAACGTTTGCATCACTCACCTGATAAAACGCCGAAGGTAGCATAAATAAATCCAATATTAGGGGCGAAGGAACAAGTAAGAAGTCCAGCAAACGTGAGCAGCCCGCCCGCTATAACTGAAATTCTTGGACCAAATTTGTGGACGACGATGCCGACTATTAGCCCTGTAATCAAATAACATAGGATAATTTGGGGTTTCCTCATCTGAAGGAATAATACGCGAATAATACCTCACAACATATGTAAATATAGACAAACCGCGACTGAAATGCATTTGCCATCCATTATTTGTCCCATATATTAGAGTGATGTAAGCAATCGTGTCCATATATGGTGCGAGTATATGTTAAGTCTGTCTCTTGTACGTAACGACAAGTATAGGTCATCATTTAGTCTCTACCCATTTAGTTCAACAATAACAGTCTGATAAAAGATCGGACTCCTGCACCGTACCCAATATGCACTTACTACTACATGATCAAACTCACAAGTTAATCGACACAATGACCAGCGGAAGGCAGGCGAACTGGTGGTGACAAATGAAAATGCCAGCTGAAAAACAGGCAAGCTGACGTAATGTTGTCTACAGTTAAAACATGCAGACTAAGTTATATTTTTTTCTCTGTTTCCCCTCATATTACACAATTATGAATACAACAACAAACATTATTCAAAAAGTTAATGACTTTGATTTACCAGCAGCGGACATCCTTAACGGTTGTTTCGTTCCAAATGCTGCCTACTCCCCAGTCAAGAGACTTGATGCAGTATTGGACTTTGTTGCGTTTAAAGGACCCCACCTTAGTTATGTCCGCCAAACGCATATAAAATAAAGTATATCATGCCATGGTGGGAAATATGCCGGCGAACTGGCGAGATGACCCACAACCTACCGACGGATATTTTGAATGTATCCACCCCAAAAGACATTCCACGAATCAAGAGTGATTTTTGTGATGTTCTGCATCTCAGCTACGCTGTTATTGTAGATGTTGGAAAAAAACGGAATTTAACGCTCACTGTGGATATGAAACGTACAGAAGACTATACTGTGAAGCCATGTGACACTGTCCGTATGTCGGCACCTCTCCCCACTTCCCTTATATGTGTTGTAATTTTTACCTGTATATGGCGAGATTCTGCTGGTGGACGTTTCGTCCCCGAGGCCCGCCCCCTGTACAGACCTTTTGGTCTTTTGATATATGTTGGCATTTGTGTTCTCTGGTACCCGGTTCCATTTGTTTATGAATAAACAAATCACCAATAATCAACACATAACTCCATATTTGGTAATACTGATGGGACCGTACGCTCTCTTTATTCTGACAAACACCGGTAGAAGATTACCATTCATACCCACAATATTATGATACACAGAGGAGGTCAAATGCATATAAACGACATTAAACACCATCACACGGATAGAGCATATCAGCGCTATATTGAAACAACTACGTTAAACAAATTGTTTTCAGATAAAACTAGAAAATATCCTATACAGAAAAATGCCTGCCGCCGGCCAGGAACAACCCCCGACCACAATCAGTCATAATAGGGAGGAAACCTGCCCCCAACCCATTACAGCCCGGCATACTCTATGGGGGTAGAGCGGTTACTAATTTAAGCAATAACATTTACTACAAACACATACTCAATTAGGCAACAAAGTATATAAATGACACTTATCAAATAAGAAACAATATCCAAAATTTTAATACAGAAAACCTAAACCAACATGTATCATCAACTTATAACCATCAAGTATAATTGCCATTAACTTATCATATGCAAATATCAATTTTGTTACAAAATTTACCAGCACGGTCCCAGTCAGTCGTGCTGAATGGAAACTTCATTACAACTCCTCAGTTTAATACATATCCCAGGGCGGGAAACACCGCCCTGTGGTCAAGCCCAATTGTTAAACAAAACAATTGATTACATAAACACATTCCACCAACCAGAGAAAGTAATTTCTCTCTAATTCATGCTTCAACCGAGAGAAATAACATGGAAGCTGATGCTTGGTCGACATCGGGCCTTACAGACTAGTCTTTTGCGTTAAATGTCGTCATTTTCATCTGACGACGATACAGCTCACCAATTCCCAGTGTTCGAGTTGTCACAGCGACACAGCTCACCAATTACCAATATACGAGTTGTCAGAGCATTTCCATCATAGCTCTCTAGATTTGTATCTAATACCGCTTATGCCGGTGCTCGGGGCCGTGTGGTCATGTCATCCAAGTTGCCACATGAACAGGTACAATAAAAGCGTACCTGAGATACAACACATATCACGAATCGTTAGATTCTTGGCATGTGCTTTAGAATAGGTTAACCAGAAGACTATACTGTGAAGCCATGTGACACTGTCAGTATGTTGGCACCTCTTCCCACTTCCCTTATATGTATTGTAATTCACACACTAAAACATCTGTAGGTATATCTATCGTCATTATCTATGCATGTATCAGAGGCGTATCCCAGAGGGAGAGGTTGGTCAAGTTGGCAAACCAACAACATCGTATGGTCAAGAACATTAAAAATGTAACTTATACTTGTTTATACATATATGTGAAAATACTACAGCATCGTTATGATGATACAGTGTGACGACCTGGCTTATACTTTATTTACACCATTCATCAGTGGCATGCTTCATTAACCATATCACCCTATCAGTGAACTTTTCTCTCATGATCCGAAACGAAGAAGAATAGAGAGGTTTGTGAATGTTTAGATTATAATATTGGGGTAATTGTGAGCCTATTTGCATATCTCCTCGAGAGGAAGCCCATGGGCAAATTAACGAGAGATCCGGAAGAATCTTGGCGCCCACCATTACGCGATAATTGTAAGCTAATAACAAGAGGATATTTTTGTCCATTGTTGCTAAGACCAAACGATTGCTTTGTAACTTGTTTGCAGAATTTCGCATTTGAGCGAAAAAGATCGAAAAAGGGACACTGGAAAACACCAAGATATTATCTTTACAAGTTTCAGGAGTTTCAAGATTTCTAGAAACTGTACTTGATGTCGGTTGTTAGAGTACAAGTGAAATGAGCAAAGTTAGTCTGAAAGTGAATGTCCGGAGGATCCTTCGTGTTCGTTTTGTAGTATTTTTTTTTTGCACGTGTCATCATTGCGTACTGGAAGCGGAGTCAAATCTCTTTGACACTTTGGCATGAGCTATGAAACATACGTACCTAAGATTTTATAATTAGGAACGAATGCTAATTCTGTTCTGTTTACTGGGCTAGTTTAAGATATCTCTTTTAAGATACCATGCTCGATAATAGTAAGATGATACACAACTTAATACTGAAAGAA